>VWZZ01003149.1:411606-509341 GCA_013399095.1 Psophia crepitans | reverse complement strand
TCAAACCAGTTTGGGATTCTGGGATTCTATGAATATATACCTTGGTTTCAAATTTCTAATGCAAATAAGTTGTTATATTGGATTGATTGGATTTGCCATTTATTTTCCATACATATTTGCTGAAGTTTATTTTTCCAATAAACATTCCTATTACAAACAACTTCCTCAGATATTTTCCAGCAACTAAAAGGGAGAAAACACAGTCACTTCTTTTAACTTGTTTATAAATTCAAGCGGACATGAATTGACCTCCTTCCCTTCCGTTGCTATCCCCCTCATCCCTCAATTTTTGGTTTAAATTCTTCTTCCGTATTACAAAAAAATAAATGCCAGTAACTCATGAGAAAGCTGTATTAGCAGAAAATATTGCTGAGGTGAAAAAAATTTTCAAACTTATCCCTGGGAAAATCAGCCTTTTTCTTTTTTTAAGGAAGAGACGTGAGGCAGAGAAGAACTGAAATTTAAATTTTTGTTTGGAAACAGATGAGTACCTTAAAAATAGCTGGTTCAGAAGTAGGGGGAGAAAAACTGATAGCAACCAAAATCGGCTGCATCCAGCTTCAGTCACTGCCGCAGGTCAGGTTTCCTGGTCCCCTCTGCCACCACCCAGCACAAACCACCCACCTTTCAGTACCACTGAGCACCGCGGGACATCAGTACCTGACCGAGTGCGTGCCGGCCAGTCTGGAGTAAACGGCTCACACCAAGGGCGAAGTGTCACGGCCATATGACTTGTTTTAAAAAAGCCAGGTCTGGTCCAGAGCAGAAAGCCTGGCTGCAGTTTGCCCGCTGCGTGCTCCTTCCAACTGAGCTAAAATGGCCTGATTTCCAGCGCAGCTGGCTGGGTTAAGGAGCACAACTACACTAATTATATCATTTCACTAAATCTTAAGGTGATAAAGAAGACAGACATTCAGCTGTCACAGGTAATGACCCTGAAACTAAGTGAAATGTTCCACTAAGAAGCAAATACACCTTTGTTAAAAAGTGCTGCAAACGCACGGCAGAAAATGTTACTCACGGCTGTTATCAAGGAGCGCGTGTGTGTTGCACCCCTAGAGACAGTGGAAATGAAGCGACTCAGAAATCGTTTTCAAGAGGATTTGGGACACTGCGTAAGTCAATCCTAATTCATAAGAATGCAGCCTGATGGCTGAGGTTGGAAAGAAAGAGAAAATAATCCACTTGATGTCAGACTAAGGATGAAATGCTGTTTCAAATTAGCAAAGGTGCATGGGCGATGCCTCGTGAGGACAACGGTTACGGCAGCTGACTTACAGGTCCCAACGAGACCGGAGGGTGTGAGCAGCAAAGGCTGGCTCTGGGCAAGGCAGCAGCTCCGTCCCTAGATCTCCCGGCGGGTGCTTCGGGGGAAGGCGGTTTGCTAGGTATGCCCGTGCTCCCCCACGCTGAGCAGGACTACCCCAGGGGGGAGACCGGGGCTGCCGGACACCCCCGACACACTCACCAAGTCCTCCGGGAGCAGAGTTAGGGAGCTGGTGTGGAATTCCAGCCCCACGTGCAGAGAGGTGGGGGAGAGGGTCCCTGGGCTCCAGGAAGAATTTGGTAGATTTAGGAGGCTCTACAGGAGGGTTGGGGAGAGGGAAGGGTTAATACAATAGGTTTTGGCATTTGACAGAGAATACTTATGTTTAACCGTTCATAACTAAATCACATCAATTTAAGTGGATTCCATGTATTTCTGACTCTCACATTAATCTCTGTGCAGAGAGAGTGTCTAAATATTTGTCTCTTTCAGTTCCGACATTGTAATTCTCTACCAAAACTAAGGGGAATCCCTTGGTTGGGGTTTTTTCCCCCTTCCTCCTCTCTTTTTTCCTACCTTCTTTTCTTTATTTTCTGGTAGCAGAAAGTGGTGAAAGGCTTTGGATGATCATTTAAGGAAACAGGGATTTAATAAACCCAGTGTTTGGGTACATCACAGCTTTTATGTTGGCGCTGAACTCCACATACATTAAATCCACATCATCTATCAATCTTACAGTTGCGTGTCACTTATGAAAATCTACTGAGTATTGTTTTCATCTTGCCTTACAACAAGCAGCAAAGCCTCATGAATACTGAAGAGCATTGTAAATACTGCACATCTTTTATTTTTAAAGGTCTAGACAGTTTGGAATGGCAAGATTTCTTTGTTGAAAATTGCAGCTTAAAGCAATAATTCCCAGATTCCTCCTCCCCTATTTTTTCCATTCTGTGTGCAAACAAGCAGAAGCATTGCTCTGTATCATTAGTAACACCTACAGTGGTGCTGCTGCTGCTGCAGCTTCACCATACTAGTGCTCTGCCTGTGCTAGCCATTAATCCAGCCCGATGTTGGTTCAAGTGTGATATTATTATTCAAATTCCATCCCACTAGGAAGCAACCAGCTCTGAGATGTATCTATTCATTTCCACTGCTTTATTGAAATCTGACAACCTGCTTTTTCTACATTTTTGAATACTGCAACTTTATGACCACACACTGCCATCACCCTGCTCTTATTTGCCTCAATAGCCCTCAGTAGTGGATCTGCCATGGGCTGAATTTAATAGAATAATATTTTACTGTTAGACAGCACCTTTCATTTTGAGGAATAAAGCCTCATTGAAATTCAGTCATCTTTGGGGCCCAGAGAGGCACAGCTTGGTGAACAGAGATGTTTTGGCCAGGGACACAACCAGACTGATTTTGTGAAGGGTGCAAAGTCACCCTTAATGCACATGCAGACCCCAGAGGTGTGAGGTGTTATCCCAAACGCCAGGACCCTCTATTATCCGGTCCTCAGTTTGGGCGAGAAAATGGGTAGCCAGGCCTCCTGAGATGACGTTATGCTGACCAGCACGGCCTGTTTGAGTTGAGCTGCGTTGCAGTCAGAAGTATCCCTCCCACCATGCTTTTACATCTGTAGCCCCAGGCAAAGCCAGGAACAGCGGAGAGGCATGCTCAAAGAGAGGTGCAAGAGTTAACTAACCCTTCTCAGGCAGCCACAGAAGCCTGGATTTGGCTTGAATCACCAGGCGTGGGAGGGATGGGGGGGGTTCAGTGTGGTTCTCCCTTTACAGAGACTCAGTATCTTCTGCATAGGTTTGACGTCTCATTGGCTTCTTTTCTATTTGCTTGCTACCCCTTGTTATCTTGTCCGTCCTAGAAATGCATGTTTGTGTGCCATCAACTTTCAGCATTATATACAGCTTATCAGAAGCTAAGAGCTAACAGGAGTCTCACAAAAAACCAAGGACTTGGTGAACCTCGGTATTACTTACAGGACTAAGAACTGCAGAATTGACTTCTGACCTTTCTGTTTGTTTCTATTTCCATGCCAGGAAAGGTACCGTCTTTCCTCCTACAGACACAAAAGCAGAGCTCCCCTGCCATCATGCTGTGAGCTGCACTGAAGCCTGAGTACGCCTTGCTACTGATTCAGAAGCAATGCAGAGGAGTGCTCCAAGGCTGCTCTAACGACTCCCCTCATTCCAACAGGCTGTGAATGAGTATGGAGGTATAACGGCTGAGTTATCAAACCAGTGAGATATAATTTCAGTGTATTACTGATTCCTCCATCTGCATTTGCTTATAAATATATTCATACACATTTGCTGCTTATAGAGGTCTCCCAGTGCCTGCAGGGGCTGCAGGAAAGCTGGAGAGGGGCTGGTTCCAGGGCAGGGACGGAGGGGAGCTGGAGCTGAGCTATGAGGCAGCAATCCTTCCCTGGGAGGGTGCTGAGGCCCTGGCACAGGGTGCCCCGAGAAGCTGTGGCTGCCCCTGGCTCCCTGGCAGTGCCCAAGGCCAGGTTGGATGGGGCTTTGGGCACCCTGGGCTGGTGGGGGGTGTCCCTGCCCATGGCAGGGGGTGGCACTGGGTGGGCTGGGAGGTCCCTTCCCACCCAAACCAATCTGGGATTCAATTCAGTTTGAGGCAGACCTTGGTACGGCACTGGGCTAAGCTAAATATAAATTGAACTTGCCTGACTCAAAGGAATCGGGACATGGAACATCCACAGGTGTCGTATTAGTTTTGTGAACCCAAAATTCTATAGAAGAGGTTCTGCAAATCCAGGGCATTACCTGAGTCTGTTACTGGGAAAAGGACCACTTACCACTTCCAGACTCCTGGTGATTCCAATGAAGTGGAACCGATGTACAAAGCAACCCTGCATTCTGAGTTTCACAAACAGATGTGATTTCATGGAAGCAACACCAAAACCTTGAGAAATGTAAGTGATGCAGAGGGAAGGAACGCAACGAGAGTGTGCTACCTCCCTCCCTCTGCCATCCTGGTACCGGCCTGGTTTTCAGAGGCTGGGGTGGGGCTGTTCACTGCATCTGAAAAGCAGACCTTTCATTTAGATCTGCAAAAAATTTGCAAGTTTCTTAGTTCATCAAAGAAATCTAATCCACCTATTGTCTTCTGATCTTTCTCGTAAGATCCTTCCATATGAATAGAAATGCCTTTAAAAGCACCAATCCCTCCCCACCCCACCCCCCAGCATTTCCTGTCCTCTCACCTTAAAAAACAACTCTGAGAACTTTTCGACCAAAGCAGCCATGTGGAGCCAGAATTGTTTCAGTTTTATACAGTGCCTTTGCTCACATCCTGTCGGGTGTTAAAAATCCCTCAGCTGCTCTGCTAGGACCACCCGGCTAGTTCTGAACCACATCTGACAAAATGATACTGTTCACTTCCAGAACCCATCACACAGTTATTCTTGGATAAAAGGTAAAGCAAACAGCAGCCAACTGCTCACTGCTGCAGAAACAAAGACCATCTAGCCATTTATCAAAGCTTCAGACAACCAGCTTGCTTTAAGCTCAGCCACCTCTCCCATTACAGCTTTAAACGATAACACGCTATAATATCAGAAATGACAAATGGAACCGGGGGCCTAACCTATACACAATCAATACCTGCTCTGAAATAAGAACCATCTTTAAAGTATTGACAAAGGGAACAGGAATACGTATAAAACTGCAATTTTTTCTTGAATTGTTTGGTATGGCCACTGTCAACATTCATTTGTCCATGACATTCTGGTTTTTTCTTTCACGAGAGCAGCGAAACCCCAGGGTGTGCAACTATTGTCAAGCCATTATAGTCACCCTGTGTCTACTGTTTATTGGAGGGTAAGAGGAAAGGGCCGATCGCAAGTGACTTCAGCAGAGCCTTCCGCCGCAGATCAGAAACCGATGTGCTGCGTGCAAGGTGGCTCTGCTCTCTGGTTTAGACTGAGATGTATAAGAAGAATTTAAGATGTCATCAGCTTCATTCATTTTGATGGTGCTCTTCCAGCTTGGGTCAGAAAAGCGTTATTTAAAATATACCCATTGACCCTCTACAAGAGCAGAATAAAAATTCTGTGTTTAGGTCATAAAGATAAGGACCTTCTTCTGAAGGATTGATGAAGGAAGCACCTTATAGGCCAGCTACTTCCTCCTCCTGAGTTTAATAATACTACTTTGTACTTTTATAGCATCTTAAAGTGTTCACCACATTTCAGATAGTCTATGAAGAATTAATAACAACCCAAAGTGCTCTGCAAATGTTCATATCCCCTTACAGATGGGGAAACTGAGACAGAGCCAAGTTGAATGGCTTGGTGAAGGTCATGCAGGGCATTGAAACAGCTGGCAACAGAAACTTGGTCTCTTGAGCCACTGTTTGAAGCACAGATCACTCTTCCTCTGCCACACTCTTTGGCCAGGGAATAGCAAGGAGTGATGAGATGAAGGTGACTTGTGAAGGGAGTTACTCACACAGGAAGGTATCTCCAGACTAAGTGTACAACCAAGAACGTAATAAAGAAGGGGCTGGTCTTGGCGCCAAGGAAGCACCGAAGACCGGATTGCCAGATTCCTCCACAGCACTAGAAAGAGGATAATGACTTCTCAGCTTTTTCTAGATGTCTAAGTAGCTGTCCCTGTGCTTTATAGCCTTAGTGAAAGGAAAGCATATAAGGAAATACATGTGTGAGGGAGAGAGGGTTTGCAGTTACTAATGGCTTGAGATCACCATAGGAATATAAAAGACCATGCCTGAAGGACAGTAGGTAAGCAAGGGTCTGTGTCACACGGTATCACCCTATTTTGGGTGAGAGGCATCGTGCATGGGCATGACCCTTTGGGTCTGGAACCATGGCAAATACTGATGGAGTGAGGATGGGCTGGGGGAACAGGACACTTCACAGTTGTTACGGCTGCCCAAAGACAGCAGGGAAGCGGGAACACATTGTGCACTAAATACCAGCCTGCAGAAAGGTGGGAGAACCTCGTGGCTGTGTCGCCCATGGGGCTGGCTCCGGGGTGCAGCAGGGTGAGGTATACAACGGCACAGCCCACGCGTGGCCCTTAACCAGGAGAGGCCCTGCAGCAGGGGGAAAAGGTTTCAAACCTTGTATGGAGAGACAATGGGCTGCGCGGTTGTGCACGTCTCCAGGGGAAGGGGCATTCACTGTTGCACTGTATAAATAGACCTGTGACGTTCATTTGAAAAAGAGTGTGAGAAATAGTCTTTTCCCTGGAAAATGATCATAAAGAAGGGGAAGGCGGACAGAGAAACTATTAAAAAGGGGAAACTGAGTGACACTCATTTTACCAGCCGATACGCAGCTTGCTGGCTCGTTTTGTGCCAAACTGCCAACTACACCTTACAAAGGGACAAATTTGGCAAAGTGGCTGTATTCTGCTCATCAGCGCTTTAGAAACTTCAAAGAAAAATGACTCAGAGAAGAGAAAGTGCGAACAAAGCAAATAAGGCAACTGAGCAGCTGGAGATCAGCCAAGTGTTCCTGAAGGTACCCTGAAAAGTGCCACACATCGCTTAGTGAGTGGGACACAACTCGGGGAAAACTCTTTTTACCGTAAGATGTTAAGAAGAGTGGAAAAGGAGCGAGTGGGGCTCTGGGGCTTGGCAGCTGAGGAGTTAGGGCAGGGGAGCAAATCCACAGACCTGCTGTGGGGCTACTCGCTTCACCTCCCGACCATCCTAAACAGTGGGAGTAAGTTTTTAAATAGCTGGCCCACTTTGGCTAAGCCTTCGAAGTTTTTGGATGGGAAATGGTATTTATTATTGCTTGTCATTAGCGTGTAAATAAATAAATACACCCACTCCCGTTTTGGAGGTAGCACGAAACGGGAGAACCTGCTACATGATTTCAGGAAAAAAATCCTGCCATCTCCAGTGTTTCACTCCTGCAAGCAGTGCTGGTGGCTGGTTTATTTTGTGGGGATCATTTCCAAAAGATTTCAGTCTCTGCTGGGATTAGGCTGCTCTCTGCTTCGACGAATGAGTTGCCTTGGATGAAGAACATGACGAGGAGGGTAGGAGGCACAGGATGCTCTGCACATGTCCCTCCAGCTCCGGGTGTTTCCTCGTGGAAAGGCACCAGATGCCAGTGCCAGATCCGAGGCAAGAGCTGCGCTACGAATCTGAGCACTTTCCGAGCGCTAGTGTGGTCTGGAGGACGTGCTCACAGCAGGAGGAAGGTACAGTGACAGGCCAAGTTTAATATTGATTTTAGCATTGCTGGACAGATTAGGCCAACGCAGAATAATCCGTTAACCCCAAAACGTGGAGGAGTCAGCAAATTTGCTGGAGTTCTCTATTCAGGACACCCAGCTCCTCAGCTGTCTAATCGATATGTATCTGCGAGGGGGACGCTGGCTGTCAGCCCGTTCGCTCCCTGCGCGGTGGCACTGCTGGAGCGAGCTCCTCTCCCCGCAGCTCAGTCAATGGCAAGGGGAATTGATGGAGCGGCTGAGCGCGGTGACGTGGTGGATCGCGATGGTGCCGGGCTGGGTGGAAGGCTTTCCCCAGCAGTAAAGGATACCTGTCACTCTCTGGAGGGAGGCTGAAAAATGGCCTGGAAACTCCAGGTCTATGAGCCTTTGGCTGTAGAAATCAGGCCATTAGGCTGCCTCAGGCTCAGGCCCTGAGGATTCAAGGGGAGGGAGATATCTCTGTGCTAAAAAGCTGTATAAAGCAATTATTGTCGTTATTATTCACTGGTACAGTTACTGCAATATTGCAATATGCATACTGCAATAAACCTGTTTTCTAGTAACTGGGCTTATAACAGCGTGTTGGGTTTGTGCTGCAAAGAAAGTACAAGCTAAATTAGATTACTATAGAGCACTAATGTAATGAATAAACGGTTAAAAGAGATGAAAATAATGCAAGTCACATTATTAAAAAACTCTGAAGAGCACAGCAAGAGTGGAGATGAATATCACAGGATTCTGGAAAAAGAGGTGGAATGGAACTGAGAAATGGAAAACAAAGGTAGTTGGGGGAATGCAGATCCAAGAAAGGGCTAAATTTTCAAAGGCGTTTAGGGCAGTTGAGGTGCAGGTAGAGTTTTAACAGCATTTTTACAAGTGTTTAAGCAGGTTAAAAAGGAATCAAGGCTTTAATCTGCTGAGGTTCTTTTGAAAATCCTACTAGGATTTCATCTCAAGATGTGTAAATATCCTAAAAAATCTGGCCCTGATCATTGAAGGAAATTGAATTATTTTCTAGAATAAGAGTTTCCTTGGAGTCAGTCTGAAATCTCTATGCAGTTATCAAATTAAAATAAAATGAGCAAGGAAAGCAAATAAAATGAGCGGATTTGATGAAGCAGCTCTCTCATAAGCACCATTACAACAAAGACACAAACACAGCCCCAGTTGGTGACTGAGTTTGCTGAACTTTTGGGAGTTTGCCCAGACAGCGGTATGCTCATGCAGAGTTCAGGTCCAAATCTTCTGTGGAAAGAAAAGCAAGGAAGGAAAAAGTATGACCAGCGCCTCCTTTACCTCGCTTTCCTGCACGTTGCCCATCAGAGCAGAAGCTGATTAAGTACAAAACTCCAGAAACAGATTAGAGGGCAGAAGCAGCATAACTGTTGTGCTCATAATTTAGGTGCAGAGGCTAATGACCGCTTACCCCAGTACCTATCTCCATCCCACCATCCTAGGATTTGTATTTAGTGTTTAAGCATCGTCTGCCAAGGAGGACAGGATCTCAAGGCAGAGGTGGGTTGACTACTGGAGCAATGATCCTTGATGGCGGTATCTGGTAAATACAACGGGCCAACACCCCCTCTGTGGCACAGGACTAACCTCTACTCCCTTCCAAAACAGCACGGCCACATCCCAATCCCCTCCCGGCTTGCACTGCTCCCCGTCTCTGCCTTGGCATTGTCCTCGCGCAGTTCCCCCAAAGCCAAGGAGGCACGGGCGCATCTCACCGCTCCTCTGGGATGCACCGCTTAGCCCTTAAAGCAAACACAGCACAACCTAGACTATCCCAGACGCCGCTGGGTGAAGCAGATGTGCCTACGAAATGGGTCGGTGAGCTCTTTGCAGAAGATCCTTGATAGCGGAGGAAGGCTCGCGCCATGTGACGAGGCAGTTGCTAAGGTAACTACTTTTTTCCTTTTAGAGAAAAGCCAAGTAAACAAGCATGTAAATAGACTTAAGAGCCACGTAAATTGTTGGTGAACCTATTCTGGTTACCTTGACGATAAAGTATCACTCTTCCAGGATTTAAACTTTCTTTGGCATGTAAAGAATATAATATGCTGTGATCTCAGGCAGCTACAATTGGATCATCTAAGTTTTAGGTCTATCTTCTCTCCTTTTACATTACTCTTCCTTGCAGCGTGTGAAGGCAGCCCATGTAGCTAAGGCACGTCGTGTACCAAGTTCAACACCACTCTCACCAGGCAGGCGACTCAGGGAGGCAGGGACTTGTGCACATAAGCATTAAAAAGAGGATGGAGCAGCTCCCCCCTCACTGAGCTCTGAGGGTATCCATATTAATTAGAATGATGGTAGTCAAGCCGCAATCATTATTGTGAACCAAATTTTGAAAGTGTTGCTTCCTTGCATCTAAAGAAACTGATACGGATAGAATACAAATTTGGTGTTTAAAAGGACAGCGTGCTCTCCTGGTCCCTTAACCTTGGCTGTGATCACAGAATCATGGAAATCAGGTCTGCACAGGAACAGCTATACCTAAAGCATTTCTACTGCCATAAAAATGATGGCTCAAGCCAGCTTCACAGTCACTCCAGCAAAGAAATTTGCTGCAAACTGGGCAGGCTGCAGCTCTGTTCCAGGGCGCTGCCCTACGCCAGCTGCAGAGCGGTTCCCGCTCATGCACGGGGAAGACAACGGGACTTGCTCGTTTTACTTGTCAAGCAGAGCACAGGAATTCCCAAAAGAAGCCAGTCACGGGAACCACCACCTGAGGGTGACGCTGCTGTGGGTGTGGGAGAAGCACTGACTCCCCACCCGGCACAAGCACCGACTCGTTGCCCAGACGAGGCCGGCGGTGCGACGCCAGCTCGGCCTCCCCAACGCGCTACGGTTTTCTTCCTTCTTTCCAGCTGCTCCCAGAACGCAGCACGTACCGTTCAAACCTTTCCAATGAAAGAACGTGCCCGCCGGCACGCAGCCTCTCGTGGTGGTTCAGCTAGCACAGAGCGCTGGAGAATGCAGCGAGGCTTCTTACCCCGAGCCTTTTCGTTTTGCCCAACACTACAACTGCGGTGGTTGCTGCCGCAGGAGCAGAGCCGCCGGTGCCGACACAGGAGTGGGATCTGTAGCTGCCACAAATGACATCAGGCAGCATAACTATTTCAGCCCTGCCAGTCCTCAGCAGGGGTCACAGCTGACAGCAGACTTAATAAAATTGGCTGGGGTTGGGTGACTAAAATGAAACATCTCAGCTGAAAAAAAAAGGCAAGATTGAGGCTCATTCAAGAGCTTTCTCCTCACATAGTTAAGGGAGAGCTTCACTACAATTGACAGCTAATTCAGTACACATCTCATAATATATTATCTCCCCAGCTATATGACAAGTCTAGTGAGCAAGATGCAAATGAACACTTAGGCAGGTAAGTTCTTAATGTCACTTTAAGACTCAGCGCAGCATCACTGTCTTCTCCATCCACCGGCTGAGTTACGTAGTGATGGAGCAGTTGTGGGAAGGTAACAGCAGGATGGCAGAGGAAATGGAAGGTAAAAGAGGTTAATTTATGGAAATTATCTAGGTCACCCAGTAAGTAGGACATGTCATGCACAGCTTTAAAAGTACAATAGTAATTTATTTAGAATCTGATTTTTTCAATAGATAGTCAATGAGGGTTATCAGGAGTCATGTAATTGTTTTGATCTCCTCATCACAAAATGAACTGCAGCATCCCGAGCTGCTGGAGGAACTCCCAGAGCTGTGCATCTGTAACGAGCCCCCCAGACCAGAGGCAAAGCGTTGGCTGCACTGGGGCCAGAACCTGGAAGCTACGTGGGATGAACCAGTGGGTTTCTGTGGCATTTCAGGGCAGCGTGTCTGTCACTGGGACTACTGGGAGGGCGGTGTCTTTGGGGCCTTCTGGGATCACAGAATCACAGAATCACAAGGGTTGGAAGGGACCTCGAAAGATCATCTAGTCCAACCCCCCCACCAAGGCAGGGCCACCCAGAGCACATCACTCAGGAACGTGTCCAGCCGGGTTTTGAATGTCTCCAGAGAAGGAGCCTCCACATCCTCTCTGGGCAGCCTGTCCCAGTGCTCTGTCACCCTCACAGTGAAAAAGTTTGTCCTTACGTTAACCCAGATCAATGAAAAGGAGAAAAGCAGAGGATGTTATCACTTCAGAACTACATGTGATTTTTTTTTTTGGGGGGGGGTAAATGGGAAAAAAATAAATTCTATACAAAGAGGCTAATTCACCTGAAAGAGACTTGGACTTTCCCTACTAGTTAGGAACTAATTAATCTTTTGCTTCTCATTAATGGTACAAATGAAGCAGCAGTCTGTTCTCATTTTGGCTACAAAGCTCTTGCTCTTTTCTTCCCTTTTCCCCCCCGTTTAATGCTACAGCTGAGAACACAAAACCCGACCTGCACCCTGGCTCCACAGCCTTTTGCACCGAGGGGAGCAGGGGAGGCAGAGAAGCCAGCAGGGCCCGGGCAGCACAGGCGGGGAAGCTCAGCGCGGAGCTGAGGCGACACAGGGAGCGCGGCAGGAACCCAGGGTGCTCCCAGGTCTGGGTGAAGTTCCCGGGAGCACCTGCCTGGTAACTGCTGGGTAAAACCTTCATTTCTCGGGTCCGTGCCCCCCTCGCCCTCGCTGCGTTTCTGGCCCTAAGGAGCCGTGCATTTCCTTAGCGCTGATTCAACCTAAACTATTTGTCACTTTTACTTTTTAAGCAAGTAGTTAAATCAGTGGAAAAGGCTGTGGGACGGCCTTACCTCACTGAAAAATATTTTGCAGTTTAGCTTAACTTGACTTTTTTTTAATGCTTAAACCCTTCCAAAAGAGTGTCCATACAGCTACAAACGGTCGTGGTAGTTTAAAATAAAAATCTTTCGGCTGTATCCTTTAGCTTCATCTCGCTCTTAGAGGAGCGGCTAGTCTATCAGAACATCATAATTCCAAATTTTCCTGACTTAATTGGTTTGTTGTGTCATGGTCTCTGAGAAAATAAATTACAGTTTCTTTTGTTTTTTTAAATGAACTGACCACAAACT
Organism: Psophia crepitans; assembly: GCA_013399095.1. Lineage (NCBI taxonomy): Eukaryota > Metazoa > Chordata > Aves > Gruiformes > Psophiidae > Psophia > Psophia crepitans. Next base: position 496,822 of record VWZZ01003149.1, on the reverse strand, counting down.
TGTAATGAGAATATCTTTTGTAAAGATAATAGGATGGATGAGGATATCTTTAATTGGTTTTTAATTACAGAACCAGGTACCTGACTTAGTGCCTGCTCGGAAAGACTCCTGCCCCACTCCCCAGCTCCCTCCGCCAGGCTGGCGTCGGCAGGGTGCCGATGGGACCGCAGGCAGCCAGCCCAGGGGAGATTTCAAGGAGTTTTTTTATTCCAAATACTGGACTTTAAATACTGCTTGTGAAAACCAGCAGGAAGCCACCCGGCGGTATTGGGGGTTCTGGAGAGGTTCCCACACCGACGCACGTGGCTCTGCAAGCTTAGCGACACAGCAATGCTGGCTGCTCACCGTTCGGACGATGGCTGATAATTTTTCATCAATCTTTGGCTCTTAAGGTCATGAGATTCTGTACAAGTCTCAGCTATCGTCTGCAATAGATGATTTTTCTGGCCACCATGATTGCAGGTTAATATTAAAAAAGTGGAAGGCAATAGAAATAACTGATTTTGTTTTGAAATGGCAAGTTTTCGATTTTATCATTTCTAAGAAACCAGATTCACGACTCTCTGCCTCCTGTTTGCATCCAGCTCCCTCCCGCTGCCTGTTACACTTGTGCGAAACCTGGAAGTGGACTGAGTCTGTCGCTGCGCTGAGGGCACTCGCCCTCCGGAGCTGGTTCTGTCCGGGGTGAACCGCGGTGAGAGGATCGGCAGGGGCGATCGGTAAATCCTCTGTCCAGCAAAGCGGGTCGGAGCACGTGCAGGGGCAGCACCTATTTCTGATCAACTTTTTTGGTTCTCATGTTAATGCAATTTCGGCAGAATACCAAACCCAACTCTATTCTGGCTTGCGTGACACATATCAATTGTGCATAGAGCTTGGAAACGATTAATTTAAAGTAATAATTTGTATAAACATCCTAACAAAATTTTAAAGGGTATTAAACACCCTGTTTTATAAACATAACACTTAATTTGAAAAAAAAAAACATTTAGAAGGTAACGCATTTAGGATAAGTGCACAACACATGAAAATAATAAATGAAATTTTCCCAGTTTAGAAAATGAATGTAATTAATTAACATTTAAATTACATTTTTAATTGCAATCATGCCCTCCCAGGGGACTCATAAGGGACCATAATTGCAATTAAAAGCATGTGGATTAGATAATAAAACAATGCACACTGTCTGAAATGTGCGATTTAAAATGGAAAGCAGACATTGTTATCGGCACATCTAACTTAATTGTAGCCATAAAGCAAATGTGCTGTACAAAATAAAATTCACATACGGGAACATTTAATTCTTGAATCTCTTAAAGGGGACACGCTTGAGAGCACATTTTATGACAGGTTCTGTTTGAAACGGCCCTTTAAGGCTTTAGTATTCAGGGATAGTGCTTTAATGTTTTTGCATTAATAAAAGCATAGCTGAATGTTCCTATTAAAATACACAGATACATTTAAGTAAGAGATGAAACTGAGTGTCTAAAATTTAAGTTGCAGAAGGCATAATTGTATCAGGAACACATTTTTCTTTGTTCTGCATTGTTTTAAAATTGCATTTGCCAGGGGAGAGTTGGAGAGGCACTACATTTCCCGGGTATGTACTGAACAGAAAAAGGTACCTGATAAATAGGTATTTACTGGACAGATACAAATCTGCTCTACCTTAAGTGCGGTCACCTCTCAGGCCAGTGCACCCTCAACAGAATATCGACATTCTGGTTTTCCTTGGTGCTGCACTGCTGCTTTTTGATAAATACTGAAGATTTTAGCCTTTAGTGCCACTAATTCTTCATTTTTCTCAAACTTCTACTTTATCTCAACACAAAGAGAAGAAAAAAGAGGCTCCCGAGCCCAGGAAAGATCTCTCCTCCTGGGGAAAATGGCCAGGCGTTTGCACCATGCTCTTACCACAGGGTAAGTTAAGACACGGCGTCTTCCAAGGGTTGTGTTCACCCAGTGACCAGGCGCTGCTGGTTACTGCTTGCAGGGCAGCTCCTCAGTGAAGGTAAACCACCACCACGCACGGCACCCGAAGGTCTTCCACACAGTTCCTGTGTCAGGAGCCTAATTTGGGAATGAAAGATTTCCAGAAATCGCTATTGATTGTTCTCATTGCTAAGTGAGTCGCTAGTAGGTGCCCCGATACTAATTGTGAAGAGTGTGTGCTAAAGTGGGGAGAGCACACAGGCTGAAAATAGAGAAAAGTTCAGGAGCCGACGGAGAAAGGGTTCCAGAACATGACAGAAATTTTCTGCGTACATGCCTCTTTTTGCCATTTACTTTCAATCTTAAAGGGCAAATTCTTCTTTCACCTAACCCAGATACAAAACATGGCTCTATCTGTAAGCTCGTACGGCAAATTTTGATAAATCCACTGCTCAGGTAGATGAGGTTTGGATTTAACTCTGATGTGCAAGAACATGTCATTTACATGGAACCAGCTGAAAAGAAGGTCTGAATCTTTCAGTTCATGAAATGGTGAGGTTCTCATGCCAGTTTGAGTAAATGTAAGGCGTGCTGGGGAAGGAATGATATAATTGTTGATAAGATTCACTGTGAGATACACTGCGTTATCTGCTCCAGTTTCACCCCTGTTTAAGACCTTGAGATAGGAAGGAAACTGGTAACACGCAACATGTAACTCCTGCTGCTGGGGGGGGGAAATTCACCCAGGAAGGAAGTTATTTGGTGGTTGGTACTACTGTCACCTATTAAACGGCAGTGAGGGTCAGAAGAAAATACATGTGCAGAGTCCCTAAGTTATCCAGGTATTTTCCCTTTTTAAATTATTTGGAAACCTTGAAGTTCCTCCATGTAATCTTTCTCACTAGTTCTGCTGCAGTGCTTGGACAGCACTATATATACAGGATAAAAAACTGTGATTGGTTTTGAAGGCAGTAGTGGCACGATATTTCCTAAGGGTTAGAAAAGTTACCCTGAGTGCGAAACAGTGCTGGAAGCTGAGTATCACGCTTGGAGGTAACTTTTGAACTTGAAGGTAATATTTTACTCTGCAATTGCTCAAAGAAACAGATATAATTTATTTTATATTACTCAACCCCCACCCCAACAGGAGCATTAATGCTACATGGAGAGTTATCTGAAGTGGTATGCATATGGTGCCTTCATAATTCGGTATTCTGTGTAATAAAGAATTCATTGTCAGGATTTTAACTGTTGTCTGAGGCATTGGCCAATAAAGGAGTGCGGTGAGCTGGCACAAGACAACCATTCAGAATTGCATGAAGTACAGAAAGTAAATACTTTCTTTTTTTTAGTCCCAATCCACACAGCACTTGCCCCACACCCTAGTTACCCATAAAAATTTACCATTTCTTTCCCTTACAGCGGTCTCTGCCATGTTGCGCTTACCTGGACACAGTGCAGGTAACGACGTGCTATTGCATTTGTGATAAGGCAGCGTATGATGAGCTCCGTACACGACCTGTATGCCTATCTCCTTGGCTTAATGACAGCATAGCCAAGTCTCATGTTCACTATCTGCATGGCTCGAGCCTTCCTCAGGCCGTGATATGGGTTTCACATGCTGATCCCTTCTTAGCCAGGGAGCTTTAAACTTTGCTGAGCTCATCAGTTGTCCAGTTGGACAAAGCACAGTCTTAACTGCCTGAGGCAAACGGTTAATCACATTAGCAGACCACTAGCATTAACATTGGGGAGTGACAAAAAGTAAAGCAACATTTAGATATGCTGTGTGGAAACACATTCAGATTCCACTTAATGTGGATAGTCAGAAAATAGGGGCACCTGTCAGTTTCTAGGTAACACAGGGGTTTTTTCTAGCATCACTTACTACCTTTGGGAAAAAAGCTCCTTTCTGAAGCCAAAAAACCTGACAAGGTGTAACTCATACAATGCATTGTGCTGCATTACGATGGCTTACATTGGTTCATGTCTTGTCATATGACAATATAACATGACACAAACTGCATGTACATTGCATTGGAGATTTATAAAACAAAGCTTCCTGCGCTCAGAAGTAGAAGGGCTGCATCGCGCACCGCTTGCCGAGGAGCAGCCGTTTCTGAGCCCTGCACACGCTCTATAAAATATGCACATCCAGCCCTCAACATGAGCACGAACTAATAGGATCGGAGAAGCAGAACTTTTCATTCCAGCAGGATTTCAGAACTGGAACTTTGTAACCCTGCGCTTTGATTTTGTTTTTTAATTAATTGCAGGAACATGGAAAATGCAAAACAGAAACACAGGGTAGAAAAGTAGAGAAAAAAAAGAGGTAAAGATAAAAGACAGAAGAAAATTAATTGTTAATTATTTATTAGACGGTTCATTTGCTCACACCTACATTACTGTGTTGGTGTTTTAACCCACTGTGCTCATTCCTCAAGCTTGACCTCAGCCACATCGTTAGGTGATTTCCTTTCCTTTTGTCACTTCTCATTAATTTCATCAGCTTTTTAAAAAAAGATGTAAGATAGGAACTACATGCAGCTTTGTGAGTAATTCTTAAGGGATGCTCCTTTCCTTAGCCTAAGTCCTGGTACCTAACCCCCCCGACTCAGCAGCCGTGGTACGTACGCTTGGGAAGGGAGAGGTGGCACATTTGGAGGCCCCATCCTCTGGGGGCCGTAAGGGTGTCCTTCCCAGGCATCGAGGAGCTTTGCTGCCTCGTTCCTCCATAATGAAACACACTTGCTCCTTTAATAGCAATTCTTCCTGAGAAATTAATCGGCTGCTGCTGAGACCTGCGCCTCATACCTGCTAGGAGAATGTCTCTAAGTGCAACACACACATGCAGAGGAAGAAGGCACTAGCATTTATTTAATATATGATAACTGTAGTATTAAAGACAACTGTAGTATATCATGACACTTTCTAAAGCATGGCTTGAAAAATATAATCGCTGCAGCCTATATAACTTCAGGATTTGTCTCTGCAAGTGTTTCAATAACTGGCTATTTCACTGAAAATTTGTTTGACTTTTTTTTTTTTCTTTTTTTTTGGTATGGAGCTTGCAGAAAAGAAGAAAATATGAAAAGGAGGTTTTCCGGTTCATCTAATTTGGACATTAATTTACTTACTTTTCTCTAGCTTTCTAAGAGAAAACAATATTTTTTTTCTCCTTTCATTTTAAAACCTCCTGCAGATTTACTGTGACACATTTAACATGCGGTAAGTTGTCCACCAGGAGAGCCTTGGCTCCCGAGATAGCATTTATTTCAGCTGCAAAAAGGTGCAAAGCAGCTAGGATTTATATAAATGTAAAATAATTTCAGCAGCCTGACACAGGAAAGGTAGGTCAAATCATGCTTAGTACTTACGTAATTTTTTTAACTACTGAAGTGTAATCATATTCTGGGGTGGCTGATCTCATCTAGGATCAGTGAAACTATAGCACAGTTATATTAACTACAAAAAGGGAGAAAACCTATTCTCCACATACGGAAGAAAAATAACAGAAAGCTTTTCTTTGATCTCTTTGCCAAATAAAGTACTATTCTAGCATTTGACATATGACTGCAGTGACCCTGAGATATGCCTCCTGTACATTACCTTTACTTTGTTCCAGCAAAGCCAAAACTGGTAACAGAACTCCATCATTTACACTTAGCTTCTTTTAAACCATTTTTCACATTTAGTCCCTGATAGAAAAGGAACGTGTCTGTTTCCTGCAGGTGATTTATTACGTAGTTTCTAAGCAAAACACTTTTATCTGAAAGTATAGGTCAGACAAAGGAATAATGCAATCAGAGAGACACTTGCAGAAACATTGTAAGTACTGTACCGCATGCTGCAGCAGCCCTGCGCTGTCGGAAATGACTGGCCGCTCACGAGCACGGGAGTTCATTGTCTTTCAGTGGAGCAAAAACTGTGGTCAGACTAGAAGAGGAACACCTTTTAGGGTCAGGGCTTTATTTTTATGTTTTGGCAGTAGTTACCTTATTTGAAACACATTTGAGTCCCAAGATGCTGTATTAGAGAAGATGTTTTTATTGCCTTGCTATAAGAATTTTACTTTATTTTGCCAAGCGGTTCTGTGGAATGACTCTGTGGTAGGTAACAGGAATGGTGGCGAGTCCTTCCCTTTGGACGGGTGGGCCATATCCCCCCCGCCCCCCCGCCCCCAACTCCTCTCACTGTCCTACCAGGCACCCCAGGCTCAATGCCCTTCTCCTCCCAGCAAGCCTGGGCAGCTATGGGAGGCCTGGTTCTCCTGTTTTACAGAGAGGGAACACAGACGTAGGGAAGGCTGGGTGACACGTCCACAGTCCCGAAGGAAGCCCACGGTATCCTGAAGTGTGACGCTCCTACTCTAATCATTAGGGAATCTTTCCCCTCTGGGTTAAGAGACGCATGCACAGAAACAATGCTGTGAGACTCAAACACAGGAGCCTAACGAAGCATGGCACAGGTAGAAGAGCCCAGTTTTTCAAGATGGAAGGATAAACTGTGCTGTAAGGTAGAATTAAAGTTGGCTGGAGCAGCATAGTGCAAGACCTTCAATAACATGAAAGCTCCCTTGAAATTCAGGCTGAATCTGAAGTAACACAACATAATTTCTAATGATCAAAACGGGGATGAATATGCCTGGTCCTTCTACGCCCTCCCAGTCAGGACTCCTCCTTTCGTTGCTTGGGGGATGTACAGCTCTGCTCCTGCCCCAACCCACTCACGGATGGGTGCTTTGGAAGAGCTTGCCTCCCCATTTCATAGCTCTCTTTTTGACTTCACTTTTAGTCCAGACACAGCACATCAGTGAGGCTAAATGTTCATCCACCTTCTCATTGAATTTGTTGAGTTTTCACTTGTTTTTCCTCTAACCTCATTAAGAGTAAATATATATATACACACATGCATGTCTCTGTTCAAGGGAAAGAGACAGAAAATGTGTTTGTGTGTATGTAAAGGAAGGCAACTCATCTCAGTTTGGCTGTCCCCAGAGAAAAGCAGGCTTGACTCGTTTATTTCACTAGTATATTTATATATATTCTATTTTATTTTAAGCACAGAAGAGCACCAGGCTGCCTCAGTGCACCGCACTTACCGAGCATCAAAGGCAGGACAAAGGGAAAGCACAGGGGAGATGGGGCCAGTGCGGAGGAGGAAGGCTGAGCTTCCCCAGGACACCAGGAGAGGAGCGCAGGCAGGGAGAGGGAAAGGAAGAGCGAAAACTGCTTGGACAAATTTGGAGCAGCCTCCAGATTTCGGAGCTTCTCCAAGTTGAACAGGATTGACAGTCATCTGCTTTTCATAAAAATATCTTGATGTTATTATTGCTTTTGGTGGTAAATCAATACAGCAGAGCGTGATGACAGTCCAACAGTTTTTCTCCCGGTAAAATGGCCAATGCTGATCTACATACCTGGAGAAATCGGTTTAAAATGGGGAGGAACATGAACTTCCTATTTTTCAGGGAAACATAAGCATAAGCTGTCATTTTGCATATGGTGGTTGGGTACTGTAGTGACAGGTGCCAGGGAGTTGGTGGACAACATTTCTGAGATAAGACCTTGCTTCTCTTCCCAGGCAGGATGGTGAGCAGATGCTGAGCAGAACAATGGAAAACGAGCCCTAGACAAGCGTCTGGACGGAAGGGGGCGAGGGTTATCCTTGCAGCTGCTGACTGGAAAGGGAATAAGGAAGATGCTGAATGTTTCAATGCTTCAGCAAAGACATAAACCAAAACTGACTGAAACGCAGAAGTGCTAAAGAAATGGCAAGGCAACGTTCAATACGTTACGACCTTTCCTGCTATTTTCAAAATTGCAATCTTAGGGGAAAAAAAATAAAGAAAAAAAAAAGAAGGAAGCCCACCCTCACCACAGGGCTGAAAATGTTATTAAAAGCAATGAATTCTTTTTTATTGTTATGTTTAATTTTTTTTAAGTACCATTTGGAGCAGAGACTGCACAGAGGATGCCTCCCTTAAACTGAAGATAAGTTAGATATTTGAAAAGAACCAATTTATCTCATTCATTCTTTTACGTGCTCACTTATATTTATTTATATGCACACTGCTTTGAATTGCATTTTTATTTTTACTGTGTGCAGTAGCTGTTAATGATCATATACAGTCCTGAGAATTAAAATAGAATCCTGCATTTCAGTTGAACACCAGAGCAGCACACACAGAGGGTGCAGTATATATAAATAACAAAGACCTTGCATAATCACATACTCTATATCCTCTCTTACTGGAATATAAAAGCAAGCCCTAACCTATGACAAAACTTAATACAAATAAGATATGAAATAAATAAAATGCCTAATGCTAGAGCTCAATTTGAACTATTCAGACTTCATCAAAACATATTGGAAAATGTGTGATAGGACAGGGGAAATCTTTGCATATAAATTATCACTCTGAAAGGGTTTGCTGCTGCAAACAAGTGTAAAGATGAAACTTCCCAAAAACTTATATCAAGCATAAGATATTGTAAATAATAATTTACATTTAAATAGCACCTTCAATTCTGGAGGATCTCGGAGCATTTTGCTAACCACGAGTGAAATGCTGTGATGGGTAGATGGTGCAAACAATGTTTGCTGCACTGCTTTGCTTATACATCGCAGTGTAAGTAAAGTAGCTGTGTGAGGACAGAAGCTTCTGACCTCTGTGTGTACCACATTTACATAAACTAGTATGGGTACAAGAAGTTGAGGCTAAAAGAGAAGAGACATAGATAAAAAGTAGCTGGAACACATGAATAAATGATGTATAAAGCAATAGCCAATATCAGCCTAAAACCAGGGCCCTAAATTCGGGCTGCTTATGTGTATTTATGATCCACACACGGTTTCTTAAATGAATTCCAATTATTTGGACTTCAATGATAGTATATAATAAATCGGCAAAGATGGAATGGTCCTTACTCAAATAAAAGCCCAATAAGGCCCAAAACAACTTTTTTTTTTTTTTTTCTGCACCGTGGGATAACAGCCAGACTCATGCTGCAGAGCAGTGAGAGGGCAAGGAAATTTTGGCTGAGGACACCAGCAGCAAACCCCTCCTTCCTCACCCGGAGGCTAGCCCTCCTTCCAAAGGAGAAGGCAGGTTTTCTAGTTTTAACAGCATAGAAATACCACAAAGGGAGAAGCTGGCCATAAACTGTGTCCATCCCAGAATTCGGAACAGGACCCCCTGCAGAGTCCCAGGCACAGCCCGCAGCATTTCCGCGGGTTCCCCGACTGGAGTCCCCGCGTGCCCCTAATCCGACCAGCACAGATAGCGTCGCGCTGCTGGAATGGGTACTGACCCATCTCAGTGCAGGGGCTTGGGTTAAGCGCAGGCTGCAGTATTAAAGAGGACATAGGTAAACAAGGCAAACGGAGAAAGCTTTCACAGACTGAGACGCAGGAGGTTTGTCAGTGTCAGATAATGCCCCTGAGAGGCTCAAGCGAGCGTGGATGGGCTGGGGGAGGCTCATCTCCATGGCCGCCAGCCAGGGCTGGTCTGGACCTCAGAGCCGAGGTGCTGAGCTGCGTGTGTTTCTGCGAGGGGCCGGGGCGCAGCAGGACGCCAGCTTATAAACTCTCCCCCAGCCTCATCGACACCTTCCAAAGCTTCATATGGCTGCTGGAAGGAGACCAGACGTGTCACTAAATAAAGTATAAAGCCCAGTCAATAAAGGAGGATGTTATATATTATTTCCCAAACATCAAAATGATGCATTTAGGTATATTTTGCAATGTATAAAGATGAAGAATATAGAAACAATGTGCTGCAATGAAACAGAAAAGTAACACCGATTCTGTTCTCATAAGTTTGACAATGTGATTTGTCTTCTGCCAGATCAGTGCCCTGTTCTGTATTGTACATCTTGAAGCACATAGGAGCTCCTGGATATAGCTAGTTTACTTTGATGATCTCAATGTATTTATGAACAATCTAGGAATAACTCAGTGTTACACTTAAAAAGCAAGAGAAATGTACAGTTAAAATGGACACTGAAATTACTTATAGAAACAAATCGGCTATTTTACAATGGAATATTAGCAGTTTGCTGGTAAGAACAGATTATAAACCAGGAAATGATAGCAGTAATCCATCCTTTATGTTTATATTTTAGGAATATCTAACCTTGAGGTTTCAGCATGCAGGCTGAAACAAATTACTCTGATCACCAATATCAAGGTGTCAAGCCGAGATATTATATGTCAATCATTCTGTGACAAAGATAAAAGTGAACAAGATGCATTTCATAGTTATACAGAGAGGGAATATGGATTATATATTTAGTGCCTTTTTTCTCAATATACCTATCAGCATTTCTAAGTTGTTTTAGCAAGGAACTTGAAATATAATCGTTTCAAGACAAATAACAGAGAGGCTCTAAACAGTGATGGCAGTCTCCCTAACTGTAGATTCTCATCAAAAACCTTGAGTCAAGCCGATACCAACGGACTTTATGAAACTGTGAATTGCATCTCCACTGAGAGTGCCCTACTACCCAGGCAAATCAATTGACTTGACCTTTACATCTGCCCTACAGAGTTTAAGCAAAGAGAGAGAATGAGGGAGTGAGGGAGGAATATCGTCTCAGATGCTCTCTTGGAGAGGGGGAGTGTCTTGGAAAGAGAGTTCCTAGACATCCGGGATATAAACCGGCTTTGCGCTGTACTCTGATTTCCCTGTGCGTTCGCAATACCGTGACTGAAGGTGGCTAGCTCTGGGGGAACGCGGTGGGGCCCATATCTGAACCCTGCGGGGGCTGAGGAAGGATGCCCTGGCTAAAGCTCCAGCTGCTGGTAGCTCTGGGCATGCAGGCAGCACAACTTCCCCTCTTCTCCCTCGCCCTCGGGCTCATAAAATCCACGTCAGCTGCACACTCGGCATCTAAGAGCTTTCTTGGATCTCGCCCACTGGACCAGATCCTCAGCTGGTTTCCCTGCTCCTTGAACTCTTGCCAAAGGTTTAACCTAAATGTGAGTCCAAGTGAGCCGGCTAACTTAGAAAGAAAGAATCAAGATATATGATTGCTGCTCCTAGAAATATAAAAAAAATATTTACAGAATTGTACAAACATCCTATTCTCATTAACTCCTCTGCAGCTTTTCTGAAGACCCATTCCAAATATAACCGTACAGTATATACTACGGAAGAAAAAATGTAAATACATGCACAAACTTTTATTTAATCTCTGGAGAAAAAAGTCTACATATTGATGGATTCACCTCTTTCCCCTCTACAGTTTAAATCATTTTCTCTAGTTGACAGAAATTAAATAAAGTCCAAAAGCCAAAAGACTATCACACATTATAGTATAGTTCCTCCTAATTTTAAAGAATCAGCCTGGGAAAAGCTGCATTCAGCACCAGATCAGAACAGAGCACGACTGACAGATCAGCACATTTAGATGCAACTGCTTGTATTACAGCTCCCAATTTCTACCGACTTTTTTTAACTGGTAATTTTATCGAAACAAATAGTCCAGAATCTTATCAATGAAATAAGATTTCTGTGGGTTTGGTTTGTGTAATTCTTGGCTGTTCAGCTATTGCTGAGGAATCTGCCGTGAACGAAACATCCTCTGTGACACCAACATATTACTAGCCAAACAGAAAAATGTGCGGCTCCAAACATGGGATATTTACCTGCAGGATTGTGTTCCAGCTAGTTTTAAGGTGGGATGAATATTAGGCTCAGGTTTGCTCAGACAATGTTGGCCACACATTTTATTTAAGAAATCTGTAGCTAGGGGATAACTGCTGACAGTTTAAATAAACCTCCAGGTGCCACCAGCAGGGCGATTGCAGAGACTTTCTTTTCTACACAGAAAATGCAATGAAGGCAGTGGATTTTAAAAGCCAACCGGGTTATGATGAGATGTGAAAGACATCTCTAATCCAGCTGCAACAGGGGCCCCAGTGGTTCAGAAACACCTTTGACTTGCAAGGCAGCCTACACAAACAGTAGCTACCTAACCATGTTTCCCTGGGGCGCCTTTCTGCAAGGCGCTTGCACGCTGGCCCGGACATCCCAGGTTTGTGACACGGTCTGGGGACGGTGGCTGACCAAGGTGGAGTGGTTCCAGCCCCACTAACTTCTGCAGGCTGGGGCTGAATTGCCTTTTCATTTCAGTCTCTATTTCCTCACTTGTCCTGAGAGTAAATCATACCCCGGCCCTGTTTAATTCCCCATTAGCCTAATGAAGCCTTTGCTGTACACTTTGGTCTACACTTCGTGATCCCTAACTGTTCCCTACACAGTCACAGTAAAACTAGCCATAGGATTGGCTGAGTAAAGACTACAGTGATTAGTCTCAAAAAATAGCTGTGCTGAAATAGGGTATTTAGCCAGATTTTGCTATTATAACCACTTGGCCAGAAGGCAAAATCTTATCTCTGTGACCAGCAATTCCTTTTTCAAAGCAAAACCACACCAGTAAAAATTTTTTTCTTTTTGAACTGGAAGTGTTGGATGCAAACTTTACTGCAAATATCCTAAAACTTGAAGTTGATATCCATTGCCACCTGTAGTTTCCCCGGAGATACGTGTGTCTATGGCATGTCATCCGTTTTCCTTATCTGCCAATGGACCCACAGGAAATGTTTCCAGGTAAGCTTTCAACCGCAGAGAAACCTGAGTGTTACAGAAGCAGTACAGGTGTAGTCTGCTGAGAATGACAGGGACAGCCTCTGTCACCCCACAGAAAGAAATGTCAACAGAACCATATACATGACTTTGAGGCCTGATTTTATATTCTGCTTCCTTCATGTAGCTGCTGAAAACAGGGATATCTGTTTTGCACCAGGGATATGACATTTAAAGTATTTTTGACCTGATCTCCTTCACATAGGAAAGCATATATAACTACAGTCCAACATTTCAAATATAAAATGCCAGGCAAAAATTACTTTTCTTAACCTAGTAAAAATATTTTAGAATCTGCTGTATAAATATGTTTATATGTGTATGTGTGTGTACACATAACTGTATGTCTATCCATGTGCACACATGCTATGCAATTCCAATGCCAGAAAAGAATGATCTGGAGTTTGGTGCTGGTAAGAATGATATAATGGCATTTAACAGGTCAGTAAGAGCGTACAAACAAACTCACATGGGAACACACGTAACAACTTCATTGTCCAATTGAACAGCACCATCACTTACACTTCCATATGTGAAGTCATTCAGTCTCTATTTGATTGTTCCGATCTCAGTGATTTCAGGGGAAGCTCCACAGAGAGAAACGTTAGCGTAAAACAAAACACACCTCTGTAAATACATGCAACTGCTATAAATTAATTAAACTGTTAAGCATAAAGCAGAATGGCCATTTTTCATAATCAAAGCAATGACAGTCTTTGTGTCGCAGCTGCAGGAAGAAATAAGCTAAGAGCAGGACATCCTAGGCCAGACGTGATGCATTCAAGGTGTTACGTATCTGAAAGAGCTCAAAATCTGAACGGGAGGTAGTAAGGAGTAGAAACTGAAACATGGAGAAATCAGACGACTTTCCGAAGGCCACTCACGGATCCTGTGGCACAGCTGGGAACGGAACAGATTACCTAGGAGCACCTCAACTGTAAGATGGATCCTGCTTTTACCCAGCACAGCTGGCTTCTTCTTGTCTTTACACGGACAAGTTTGGGGGCAGAAGAGTGGGAGATGTTTCCCCCTTTCCTTACATACCCTGTGAAAGGGACTGTGAAAATTCCCCTCTCTGTTTTTTTTCTGCATTGTGTCTCCCAAAGGCCTGCAGGAAAAACCATCACTCTAAAGAGAGCCCAGAGGAGACAGTTCATGCCCTGGGTCATCTCTCCAAACCAGATTCACACTGCATTTGCACATTTGACGTTGAATCCCTCGATTATTAATACAGCCAGGTTTGTCTGCTTAGTGGGCCCTCAGTTTTGTAACTCACGGAGCCTCACGCTGGGATTTCATTCGGCCACAGATTCTCACAGAAGCAAGGACGGAGATGACTTATCCCAGGCTGACCAGCATTACCCTTTAACTCGTGTGACCAAGCTCTGTGCAATCCCCTCGCGATCCCCAGCCGCGGCGTTACACAGATTGTAATTGGGCTGTATGACACAGCTCCTGCAGAAAGCAGCGTGCTAGGTAGCCTGTGGTACGAGCACACAGGGCTAACCTAAGAGGCCACAAAAAACCAACAGAGAAAAAGAAACACTGTTTTCTCGCTCTCAGTTTCTTTTTGTTGTCAAAACATTTGTTTTCTATCTCATGCAATTTTTTCCCCCCAATAAACACACAGTCTTAGTTTTGGTTTCGTGTACCTCAAGCAGGAGGACAATTTTCTGTAATAGGCAGCGTGAGAAGCGTTCTTTACCATAAGAAGGAAAAAAAGATTCAGCTCCAATCCCCAAACAAAGCCTGCCTAGGTGGTGCTGAAATAAAGATATTATGCTGCTTTTCCTGAATGTCCTTATGCAAACAGGACGTTGTAAATGTCTCTTTTTTGAAAAAGGGCCTTGTATCTGGTCTTAGTTCTGCCCTTTGATTTATTAGGAGCTTCAGCTGCAGACCAAATAGGTTTTCCTGTCTCTGCTAGCTCCTATTCCAGTCTTAAGTCATTGTGCTCTGAGACACGCTCCTTAAAGTACAAACTCTGTTACAGTGCCCTAAATAATATGTGATGCAAATAAGTGCTGTTAAAGGAGTTTCCTGTTTTGGTTTCCTTATTGGCACTCCAAGCTGAGCTAAAATCTCCAAAGGCCTTACTTAGTATGCAGATATTGAAACCAAACCAAAAAAAGATTCCTGCATTTGTTGTGCTGTAGCTTTAAATGCCCCTGGCAGAAACTTCATTTCTCTCCCTTTCTCCCTTTCGATCCTTCCCCCTCTCTCTCTCTTTTTTTGATGTTTCTTCTTTCTCTCAGCCTGTCATTGACAGTAAGTGCAATCACATTACACACAGCTTTCTTTGGAAAGCCCCCTTTTTAATGATCTGGCAGTCTGTAGACACTGACTGCTTCCAGAAAAAATTTCAATCCCTCTTCCCACAGCTTCCGCAAGCTCCAATGATAAATGACACCTGTCATTCTGTCACAGACAAACGGCACAGATGGGAGCGTCAGTGATGTATGGCTCACCAGAACAGGAAATCAAGTTTGTTGGTTTTTGGGTTGGGGTTTTTTTTTAAACAGAAAAGAGCTGACCAGGACATTGTCATGAGGCTGTTCCAGGGGGCCTTGCCCGGAGGAGGAAGGGAGGGAGGCAGGCGCAGAGGAGCTAGTAGTTTTTAAGTAGCAAGCTGCGGTTTAAAGCCCAAGGACTGCGGCTGTCTGAAGGGCTTTGCAATTTAAGACTCAAAGTATGTCGAAACGGCAACCCGAAGGTGCAGCCGCAGCTCCCTCGGCCATACCTGCAGCAACGCCCCACGAGCGACCCGCCTCCTCAGACGGGTGCCGGGCTCCAGAGCCGCGCTGGCACTGCCCGGCACCCGCCCGGCCTGGCAATCAGCCTGGGCGGCTTCGCGGGAGCTGCGGTCGGAGTTTGGATTAGATGTATCCACAATTACATTTGATTTAATTTCTCTCGGTGAGGGAACTGAACCAAAATCCTGGCTTTAAGATCACCTGAGAAATGGGGAAATTTAATTCTGAACCCATTTTCTGTCAGACAGGTCTTTCTTAAGCTTCTTTTAAAATCACTCATGTTTTCTCAAGGAATTTTTTTTGCAGGCAAATCACTTAGGCTGCCTGAGACGTGCAGCCCCTTTCTCACTGCCAGCAGGCAGACAATGAGCTCAGAGTTCCCACAAAAACTGTGCAGAACTTTTTACCCTGCGATGCCCTTCTTGATATGAGAATTAGGTCCTGCCACTCTCCTCTTACGGAGCAGCTGGAGAGGAAAAGGGAGCCCAACCGGTCATTAGGTAATTAAAGAGTATTTAGCAGTCATGAGAAAGACAAATCTCCCCGGGACTGCACATGGAGTACAGAAAGCAGGACTTTGCACGCAGACAGAATGACAGTCTGTTCTAATCCCTAAGTGGGGACATTTTTACAAATAACTTACTACCACTACTGGGAGTGTAAAATCCATTCTTGCTCTCAGCAGCCAACTCTTGGACGCTCCCCCTTCTGTGAATACATTACAAAGCCTTTTCCGGATTTCGTTACAGAGCAAACACAATGCCACCGTCTCCAGAGACAAAGATAAAGCAAACGAACCATTCCTCCGCCCTTAGTCACAGAACTTGTCCTTATTTACAAAATCATCTCTCACGGGTAAACACAGCTCCGTGGAATAAAGGTAGCAAAATTAGACCCAAAGAAAAATTTTGGCTTGTCTTTCTGCCCGTGCTGGAAATGCGGGGATACGTTTACAGGGCGCTCCCCGCCATTCAGCTGTAGGGTTTCTGAAAAGATTAACGAACGTCATGTGACAAAATCTCCACATGCTGCAATGAAAATATATCCCTTGAGGCTGCATTTTCCAAAGGAGCTGGGTGATAATGCTGCCTTTCCTGCACATTTATTGAATTTGATGCGTACAGTTGTGTGTACAAAAAACTAATCAGGAGTCCAAAGTGACGTGAAATACAACTAACTATGCTGGCAAAGTTAACAAAGAAATTTCATCACATTTTAGATGCTGATTATCAGCAGCAATAGCCTAGGGAGAACTTTGGAGCAAATTCCTCAGATTTCCCAACACTATCTAGGCTACTATAAGTGCTCCGGTATAGTTTCGTGCTCTATATTAAATCAATGTGATGAAATGTATAAAATGAACTGAATGATTGCTAACCCTGGAACATGGATGGCTCAGGATTATACATATTCAAGGCATTAATATCAAGTCCTTCATCATCCATCAATGGTAACCCACATAGATCACAGAAAATTTTCATTGCATGGACAGATTTTTGTCCTTCTATAAATTAAAAATAGGATTCTTATGGAAAGCAGAAAGGCAGCAATCATGAGGCAGCTCAGCCTATCAAGTCCACCTATGATGTCAGTGGGTTTGAGATGCAAAAATCAACTCTTCTAAGGATATAGGAGAAATGATCACACCAAGGAGCAGTGATTGAAGATGTGATGTAGTGACATTACTTGGCCAGCAGGTATGCACTACTCCGACAGGAGGAAATGAAGTGTATGGTGGGGGTCCAGTGGGCCACTGTCAAGTTGAGATAAAGATCAAGCTCTCTCTTAGTTTGAAAGCACGTTTTTATCTCTCCTTGCCATGACAAATGGAGTAGCATTGCAAGACCCTCTATAAAAGGTGAGATGGAGGAGAGAACAACATGTGGCTGTGCCTGTACAGCACGGATTCAAACACTTTTAGCAGTAATGAGGCAACCTCTCAGCAGGCTGATCTTAACCTGCAACCAGTTAGCCGCTAATCCACTTCGTACCGTAACGACTGGAACCACAGATCTGAACAACAGTAAACTGCCAGAAATGGAAAGTGTCCGAACCGACGCTCTACGCGGGTCCATCTGCTGTTTTACTTCAGTCCGACTGCGCTGTGGCTGGAGTCTGCTCGTTCCGGTTCAGGAGAAGAAACATGACTTCACAGCGAAACTTGGACGTAGCCTGAACTGGAGCACCTGGGGCAAAGTTTCTTTTCTGATTCTATTTCCTGAGGATACAGCTGAGTGCAACTCTCTGGCTTCCACAGCCCCTTCTCAGTTTGAAACAGATGCAGTTTTTCACTGAGAGAGATAACTCGCAAGTAGAATTTCCGCTGCTATCCTTCTCCATTAGGAGAGAAAATTAAAATATCCTTCAGGAGGGAATACATAACAGTTCTGTGAATTTAACAAGGGGTTTCTGCAAGCACTGAAGAATGTCCTGAAAACATACTACAGAACACTGTACATTAGGAAAAAAGAATAACTAGGATAATGCCAAGAAAAAAACCATTCTGCAGTGTCAGTATTGTTGCATCGGGATAGATCTAGCCAAGTATATTTTAAGCTTTGATCAAAACTGTGAATCTGTTGAGGCAGAATTATAACCCCATGTAGCAAAAGTCTGAAATTTGTAATGACAATTAAAAAATCTTATGTTCAGGAGAGACCAAAAACCAAACAGAGATCCTGAGCCAGTAGATAAAATTCACCAAACCAAAGCTGTGCAAGCGAGAGATGATCAGGTGGAGCCTTAGAACAGAATATGAAACAAACCCAAAAGGCAATCCTGCTTCTGAAGGGATTTTTAAAAGCACTTAGGGAATTTAGATGCCTACTTGCTACTGACTTGAGAATTTGGTCCCAGACAGCTCTTTTAACCTTTGAGAATCTCAAGTAATGGGGTCACTCAGGATGAACAGGACAACAGCAAACTGATCACGCTGCAGGGTTAGTTTTCCACAATGTGCTAGAGATGCTGACAGACAAGCCAATGGGCCAACTGGGAAGAACTGGGACCTGCACCAAAAATGTACTTGTCAAGTGGTTGCAGATTTTTTTTTAGCTGTTCTGGGATAAAATTGACGTGTTTTGACTGATGAATCATGAGCAAAGATTGCCCAGTGTGCTCGGTTTGAAATACCAGCTTCTACCTGTGTGTGCTGGAACACTCTGTTCTCTCCTCTGAGCATTTCTTTGGCAAATCTGTTCTTGAAGTAACAGCTAAGCACAAATCCTTCAGGGTGCAATCCTGTTCCTCTCCTACCCAACAGGGACTATACCACTGAATCCAGCTGGGAGCAGTAGCAAGCTATTAATAAGGAGGCTTCACATATATCAGAATTTTGCAAAATAGTCATTTCTTCACATGTCCCTTGCAGCATGTTGGGACAGAGACATTTAGTGAAATGTGTTTGCTGTCATCCGTTACACCTGCCAGTACGTGACATTAGCTATCAAATAGATGACAAACGGTGTGAACGTGGGGTGCCTGGTCGCTCCTTCTGTTGTTCCCAGAACTCTTCATCCCAACTAATTGTGCTTCTCTCCTCTTCCTTCCCCTTCAATCTCAGTTCTTTCAGCTGCTGTGGGATATGATGGTGATAACTCCAAGTTTCATCAGACTGAAGATGGTGGTGGCAGCTGCATGGGCTTTCAGGCTCCTCCTTGTCCCAGTCAGTGTCATCTTGGTTTTATTTGCATACAGAATCCATAAATGCCCGTACATTACTGCTGACATTAGGGTCTTACAATTCTGTTCCTCCTAGAAATTACAGGAGGACAGAGCAACTCACACAGCAGTGCTGTTTTAAATGTGAAGCACCATCTAACCTCTTACGTTGGCTGTATTCACAATCTAGTCAGTGCCTGCCGGGCCTTTTAGCATTCACTGATGCTAGATGTACTAGCAAAATTGCTAAAAAAATTAACTCTAACTGCTTCCCCCTCCCCTTTCTCTTTAATGCCTTATCTCAGAGTCTCCTGCCTTCAGTATCCTTTCCTTGAGGCCTTCCTGCTTAATATGGTCTTAAATTCATCTTAATTGCAAGATGAGAATGCAGAAACCTACTGTGGGGTCTGACTTCCACTGGAGGGGTTTTTCTGACTCCTGCTCAGGAAAAAATGCACAGACATGTCCTGTTCGTCTAAGGAAGGATCCTGTGGGATGGCTCATGCCTCAGCGAGTCCCTCAGGTGAACACTGCTGGCCCTTAGCAGGCTTTTAACCTTGGGAAAATCCAGTCTCCTCATGTTCACAAATATACAGGGAAGTAGCTAGCTACCTCCCTCAGCTCCTTGTTCAGCTGAATTAATGCATATATCTATGAATTTTACTTAACCAAATGGCTAAACAAAAGCGATCGGATGGCAAGTATCCAATCAAGAATATTTTGTAAGTATAAAAAGCATTATGTCATGTCAGCAGAGGATCCCACAGAAGTAACGCGATGTGATGTGACACTACTCAAGCAATGTAATATAACATGGCACCACCAAGTAAGCAAAAAAGAGCCCAAACATGTTATTTTTAGCTGAGATGCTCATTACCATCCAATGTCTGATCTGAATGTTTTTTGACGGACTTAAGTGGAGTGAATTTGGCTGATGTCATGGGTTTAACAGCTATTTGAATTATCCCAATCTTCCAGCAGCTCACTAAATTTTTAATTTTCTTCTCTTCACTGTGAGGACAAAAAAAGTCTCTCTTTTAAAATAATGGCCTAAACCGCTGTCATTGCACACTCTAAATGCTACAGCCTTTGGGCCAGACCTCTCTGACATATGTCACTCAATGGTACATTTTTAAAAGCTTTGTGAGATTTCGATCACAAGAGAAGTGGAAAATGATTTCCTGGTCCTTGTTCCTCAGAGTAACCCGTGGCAAACACGGATGCAACACCAGCTCTTGAGCTAAAAGCAGGTTTGAGGGGTTAAAGACGCAATGCACTGATACCTACAGATGCGGTTACAGCACTGGAGCGATGGAGATCACGCAGCGGAAGAAAATATTTCAGGACGCGTTTCAAGAGCCACAGGGGTTTCTCTCCAAATCCCAGTTGCCCCGACCTGCTGGGAACAGCCCTCCACTGGGTTTTACATGACACGGCCCCAGACCTAGCGGGGGAAGATGACAAAATGCGAGGGCAGAAGAAGGAGGCGGCAAACTTCTGGCTTTCTGTGAAATGTCCAGTAGGCTCCGGCATGAAGTGCTAGCTCAGCCCTCAGTTCGTATCAGCATTACATCCAGTGGGTTCTGGCATGTCGCGCTTGCTCAGCCCTCAGCTCATATCAGCATAAACACTTCATCACAGCTGACACGCTGATATGCTAAATGAGTAAGTGCGGTGCACAAAGAGGTCACAGAGAAGTTAACTAAAGGGATTATAAGGGACAGTCAACACACTTCAAAAAGAAAAAACCTGATAGGTGCAGAAAACATGGTAAATGAGCCCGAAGAATGCAAACCTTCCGCCGTGCACTCCATTACAGCCCTGACAGTCCGGTTCCAAACAGTTAAATATGAAACTGTCAACAAGGGCCTGTCTTAATAACCAAACTTGAGGCCTTTTATCCTGGAAGATTTATGAAGTAATTTTAAAGAGGCCCAAGCAAACATCTGTCAATAAATTGAATGCCGGCTACAGGATTTACAAGCAAGACAAGAATTTCTCATTAAGTGCACATTAGCACTGTGGGGATCATAAATAGTAAGAGGGCAGGATGCTGAGCCTCTCAAGCTGTCATTAAAACACTATCTAAGAACTAATGAGGAAGTGATGGAAGGATACTAATGATCCCTCAGGCTCCTTTCATTCAGCAGTGAAAGAGGAGAGCGTGATGCAGAGTTTTGGTTTGCCACAACCGAAGGTCCACTGTTCAGCTGAGAGGTTTTCAGAGAACCTCCCGGTCTCTGTTGCTGTAAACCCACCAGCTGCACATGGACCCTGAGTGTCACTGGTGGACCAGCAAAGATCAGCCTGAGCTCTGGCCTCCAAATCACATGAAGCTCGCGGTTACAGACAGAGAGGCCAAGTCCCATGCATGTCCCAGACACTGTTGTGGGCCGGTGGAAGCTGTGTGGGTTATACCAGGCGGATTTGCAGTGCCCTGCAGGTGAAACAGTAATCTACATGTGGAAAATAACTTGCAAGTGATGACGAGCTTCCATATTGAAAAATGGGGTTGAAGGACTAGATTTCTCTTACTGCCCCTGTCTGAGCAATGACATGGAGTCTGGGGCAGGACCTCAGCTCTCAGCCTCTCCAAGGAGGGAGTAAAACTCTGTGACAGCCACTGGAGGGTCGTAGGTGGCTCTGCTTCCCCAGAGCTACTATTAACATCATTGAGAAACAGATCCCTCGCAGCCTCGGTGGCAAGCTGCACAGGGGGACACATTGCGAAGGAGGTGGCCCACTTACCACCACAACTCCTCCTTCTTCAGGAGAGGAGGCAGTGGCTCTTCTCAACTCAGCTCATTTTAGAGAATAGGGTGTTCAAACGGCCCCCTTCTCTTCGGGGGAAAAGGTGGAGCTTTTCTTTTAGTCTCCCGTGTAAGTTTGATGAAGTTTACACGTGCCTAACTGTACTTGGGAACCCCTCCTTCGGAGGATCTGTGCTTGCTGAGAGCCCCGCTGTGCCTGTGACCTTCAGTACGAGCCGTGTTTATCTATTTACACACAGAAACATGTATGTGCAAAACTGTGACGTACACAGAGATTAATCCAAGGTTTTACTCTCATGGTCCCTCAGCTGATAAATGTCTGATCATGTATACAAAGAGTAGAAATTCCACGGTTTGAGACCATGGGTGGCTCAGTACCCAACAGTTAGGGAACCCAGTAGGGATGTGGGAGACCTGAGTGTGAGTTCCTGTTCTGAATTCAGAACATGGACTTGCTGTTGATCCTATCTCATTCCTGGTGACTGCACCTCCATCACATTTCAGAGTCTTCTATTCCCTCCCCCCCACCCCTTTCTGTGTGCTTGTGACCAGAAGCTGACACAATTTTCCTCATGACATCTTGGTCCAAAATGACATATTTTTGAGCCTTACTGTCAACAAATCTGTTTGCTGATGGAAAAGAAGAAAAGTCTTTTAGATTGCTCTGTTTTCTACCAAGATGGGAATCTTCCCCTTGCTGTGACCCTCTGTAGCACAAGGACCAAAATGATTACGGGGACATAAAAATCCTATTTCTACCAATAAGAATTATTTCTTTGGGTCTACAGCACATTGGCACTTAAAACTATAATGTAGTTACATTTTTTTTCTATAATAAATGTTTTTACACGCTATTGGTGCTGTGGATATATGTCTCTCTCCGAGACTTTTGTCTGCAGAAGAAATCAAATGAACATAACCAAAGTGCACATTAGGAGAAAGACATTATATTAATGAGTAGTAGCACATAGCAACAAGTTACTAGTCAGTTAAAAAACTCATTCGAAAGGAATATTGTAGTTAAAACCTTTAAACATGCAGCTTTTCAAATGAGTTTGTCCATAAACAGTAATTGTTAATAACTTGTATTTAATAGACAGTTCTTCCACAGCAAAATTAACTCATAAAAAGACAAACTTTAACTTTTCCAGTGAAAGAGAGTAAAGACAAATACATTTCAGTGCATTCAGCAATTACATGAACATTCACACTCTAGGCCAATTTCTTCCCAATACTGGCAATTTAATGCAATCCAGGGAAGTAAATAACCTGTGTACAAAGGGCTCCGAACTGAGCCTTTCATTAAAACAACAGCAGCTACAAATACCCGAACTAAATAATGGGCAACTGTTATACACTATAGCCAGTGAGTCATTTTTTCATCTATACTGTTCCCTGTAACGCAGGCTATATTCAGATGGGCTGGTTTCCAATACTTTCATTAACACTGAATCAACCAACAGGATCAATGTATTTAACTACTAGTCAGTGCAAGTCAGAATAGAAATTTCACCCAGTCTAATTAGTCCTTGCGCTGTTATGGCAAGTATGGAAATGTATAATTACAGTGTAATTACACAGGCACTGTAAATTCACAAGTTGTAAATTCAAGGCTAAATTTCAAAATTAGGTCATTTGAGTGGGTTCAAAATTAGGCAAAAACCTGTTTGCTCATCCCTGATAATTATGTTGTCAACTTCTCCAAAGCCAGGCACCTCTGAGGAGCATCCAGCTGTTGCATCAGACCAGCTGCCTGACCTGTGTGGGGATGGAAGTGAACTCCCCGATTACGGACTGATGGTTTCTTCTGAAAACAATCATTTTGGTCTTACAGCATGCGTAAGACTATTAGAGAGCACCAGTGAGACTATAGTAGTGCCATGGAATTCTCTCCATCAGCCCGGGGACACTGCATTTTGACAGAACAGAGCAGCCTTGCATCCGTACGTAATTCCACGTGCCGCACTCGGTGGGACTGTGTGCAGAGATTGACACTGTCTGTGTCTGCTTGTGACCAAGGGTCACATAAAGTCTGACTACCCTGCCCCAGGTACAGAGGTTTGAACCTACTGGCTGATTTCCATCAGCAAGATCAGAAACCAGTAACCATCCTTTCGCAGGGGGAAAAGTCTGCGGTTTAAGCAGCAACGCTAAATCCTGATGCAAGGAAAACCCCTCCAGCAGGGAGAAGGCCATTTGTACCAGTGATGCAAGCCAAAGGATTTGAAGAACATCTTTAAAAGCTCCTAGGCTTAGGACTGGCAAGATGTAGTGGGGCTGTACTTGCATGTGGTAGCTGTTGGCTGAATGCAGGACGTGTAGGTAAAGCTGCATTTTAAAAAGCAATAAGGAAGAGTGTCTATTTTGATCTGTTCCAGTAAGGCCCACTCTGCTTTAAATATTTTTTTGTTCAACAAATGTTTTATGGGGAAAAACGCCTACAAGCTTCTAAGCACACATCCATCTGCTGACCCAGCTGTGGATGCTAATATACATAATGGAAGAGAAATTTCCTGTTACAGATTCTTCTGTAAACTGCAGATCTTAATCCTTTGTTTTAGATACCGATTCAACAATTTTAATATCAATAATTAAACAAAAAAAATTCATTCATTTCACCAAGATGTCAGGCAATGAATTCTGCAATGGAAAATAAAAAGAAATTTTCTTCTCTTTTCTTGACCTTTTTAATGGACTAAAATTGATGCTGATTTTAGGTAAAGATATTTGCATAAACATGGAAACAAAGTAAGCTTCCATATTAACTTTACCCCAATAATATAAAGGAAAAAGGGTTTTATATTGACTTGCATTTATTCTCTGTACAGTATGGTTATTATTAAGGAGTTTTTAAACGAGTAAATATAGTTTTTACCATTTTGAGCCCTCTTCAGCTATTGCAGTGCTGTAAAGGTGCCGTTAATCCCTATGGGGATCAAAACTCTTCATTTAAGCATACACCTGGTTTGTGCTAGCTGACCCAAATTTCTAATTCTGAAAAGCAGGTTGGGTTTTAGATCCAAATTTTGCTTAGTTGAATAAAAAAACAGGTGTTACCTTACTTTTTTTTTTTGTACTATATATTAATGTTATCAGACTTGCTGACTTATGAAACTGAGGTTATAGCAATGTTAGCTATGCTGAAAAAATTAATCTATCATTTGAATTACGATGTACTATTCTTTCTCTTGTATTTCTCACTCTGAGTCCTCCTCTTATGCTATCCCCATTTTTTGGCCTTGGAAGGTTTTAGTGGTGGGCTTATGAATATCAGACCATCCACTTTTTCTTCCCCTGAGTTTCTGAGATGCCTTTTGTTTGTGGTAGGTGAAACTTTGAGACTTCTAGGGCTGGAGTTCACATGTACCATCTAAACTATCTCCCTGATTTTGCAAGTTGGGCTAAAATTAGTAGTTGGGGATTTCAAGCACTTCCACTCCTGATTAGGCTGAGAACATGATCTCCTGTAGCACTTTAGGTACTTCTGCTTCTGTCATTAACTGAAAACCAGAAGTAAAACAAATTTCCGTATTCTTTCCTGAGTGCAAATGTCAGAAGCGGGGCCGTTCACTGGGTCGTTTCCCTGGGAAGGGACACAGCCTGTGTGTGGGGCAGATCCATGGATGTTCTTCCCACCCCGGGCCCCAAGGCTGCAGTCAGAATTTCATCCTGAGAACTGCTCCTGTGCAGATGTCCCTTCTCCTAGTGTGCTTCTAGCTCCTTCTTCTGTAGCACAACACCGTTAACTCTGATCTCTAGCTTTCACATGTATTGTCAAGAAAAAACCTGCCTGCTTCTGGCTTTCACCTCATTACCAACAGCTAGCACTGTTGTTTTGCAGAGACGGTTGCATGAATGGCTTGGGGAGCGGAGCAGGTGCACAGGTGTCTGTATATACACGCGCTTCACTCAACGCTTCCATTACTGGAGGCTTTGAACATTTCCCTTATCGTATAGATCAAGTAAAGTAGGAAGTAAAGTAAGTTTTACTATGAATGTTATCTCATTTATTGAGAAAAAGATACGCGAGTTCTGCATGGGCAATAAAAAGGCCTTAGAGGGAGTGTAAATGTAATTTCACCCTTTCGGGGCCTCTTTACGTTGTTCCATAGCATAACGAGCTTGTAGTGGCTGTGTTTTACCTCAGGAACGCAGATCTACCCTCTATCTAAAGTCCAAGTGTGTCTTCTTGATCTATTTGCGCCACAACGAACACCATGAATATTTTTCATTTTTGCTAATGCCTTGCTGGGCTGATGAATAAAATCCTATAGACTTTAATAAACCACAGAAGGATAATTTAGAATTATGTCCCATAGAAAGCCTCAGTAAATAATAAAAGCATAAATATCCTGGCAAGCTAATGTTATCCACTGCGGGAGACATTCAGAAATGAGAACCTACGTCTGTGCACAGTAACACATGTTCAGTTGTGGATCTCTCTTTGCATTCACATATCTGATTGAAGGTACAAATTTAGAGCCTGCTCTATGCACACATCATCATTACGCTCTAGTTTCCACACTACGAAGATTTACTTGTGTTTGTTAAGCCTAGGTGGGTATACTTTCTCTCCTGTATTAGTCAAGTGCAAATGAATGAACAGAAACAGATTAAATGGCAACTCTAATTAAGCAGCTTATATGTCACAGCATACTAACGTCAACATATTGTTTTCGCTACTGCAAATTATCAGTACTAAAGTTCTTTAACTGGTAGTCTAAATTTCCTCATTATTCTGGCTAGGAACAAAAGATTAGACAAAGAGAGAAGAAGGGCAAAGGTGCCCGATTACCAACAATGCTTTAATGAATAATAATATTCTGCATTTCTGTGCTGTTTCCTGGACCTTCACTTCCCAGGTAATGGAAATCCTGAGGCTTCAGGTAGCCCTGGCAGAACTGGTTCCCACCTGTGGAGGAGCTGGGCTTTTCCAGGGTGATAAACTGTGCTCCCCAGGGCGGGAAGGGTGCTCGGCCCTTCTGATCTGTGGATGTAGATGCATGGGTTGTGCCAATTGCTATAGCTTCAGAAAGCTTTTTGTACAGGTCAGGAGAGAAATGTGTAGTGAGGAATACGTCACATCTCGGGTCAGGAGAGCAGTACAGGGAAGGAAGAGGTTTCGAGCCCAGCAGCCTTGGCTCAGGTCTCCTCTCACACATTTTCTTCCCCTTTTCCTTCCCTCCCTCTCCCTGGATTGCTATTGTCTGTCTCTAGATTTCCACAGCAACAAGGGCATAAAATTCACTTTCTGGCCTTTAAGGACCTTAATGGGGAGACCCTCGGTGTGCACAGTTGTTCTGCTTTTAACTTATTTTTGCAAAGCAGGTATATTTCCAACCAAGAATTAGAGAGAGTGGCCTCAGGCTAAATTGCAGGGAGTCCCAAATGAGTGAACCCTTTGAGGGGAGAATCACTGAAGAAGAAAATGAAGATGACAAGGCTGTTGCTTCTTAATAAACATTATCACATTTTCACCATGCATTATTTATTACTTTTCTTTCACGGATTTATGTTCTAAAACATTTAATCTAATATGTATAACTATATATACATATATACATGTATTTAATTCTTTTTTTTCCTGAAGAAATCTCAAGTTAAGGGTTCCTTCTTTGTTTTTACATTGTTAAATTAACATGTTAATCTTGGTGAATTTTTCTTCTTTTTCTAGTCAGAATATAAATATGATTAAATTTGATTGAATGCTGCAATGTTACACGTTTTCCAAAGTTAAAGATGGAACATCGTACTCAGCCCTAATGTTTCTAGCTGTGCCTATGGTTTCTCTAACCTTATTCTCTACTAGCAGTTTCATCTGCTTGTAACCTGGTTTTGTGTGAGGACCTGGGGAAGGTTACTAACATCTTTTGCACCACACAAAAGACGTAGCATGTGCACTCCGGTCCTGCAGTGACCGGGGAGGAGCTAGGTGGGATGGCTGAGCAGAGTCAGACTGTGATGCTGGCTCGGGAAGCAGAGCCCGTGCAGCCCTCCTGGGCTCCAACAAAGCCTTGGCTTAGATTTGGAGAAATCCAGAGACACTCACAAGCCTCCTGCCTAAAACAGAGAGCAGACTCGATGGGACTGGAGTCCTTGTCACAAGGTGGTCTGACAAGGGTGGCTAAGCTTATGTGCCATATGTAAATGCTGGAAGGCATCGTGCATATAAACCAAGCGGCAGCCGGCAGGAAGGCGACGCCAATCCTCCGCCTTGCTCTGACTCCTTGTCTGCTCCCCAGCTATTTCCCTGGGACTCCTTTCTGCACAGAAGGCAGTAGGACCAAAGTCCTGGTTTTGCGGGGTTGTGGATGTTGGAGGAAATTGCTCGTGGTTACTTCAGCAGAGCTTGGGAGCGGTGCGAAGGGTCAGATTTTCCCGCACAGGACCCTCCTCTCTCTTATTTTACTTTATGGTCAGATAGACTATTTTTATTCTGAGATCTGCTGCTGTCCAGTAAATATATAACTTTGTTACTAACCAAGCCTGCTCCAGAATGATACCTTTGTGGACACTAAAAACAATTTAATGGCATGTCACAATAGCAATTCACTCTGCTAATAGCCCGGCTCAATAATACTATATTGCATAAACCTCCTTCAGTCTTCTGACAAATAATTCACCTTTATGCACTCTGCAGCAAGCTCCATTTCACTAACAAATATATTTCTCCCCTATCCCTACAAATAAATATCCAGCATCTTCTTACTGTAACATCAGCTGTTCCTCTGCATGAGGTCAGCGGTGCCGTATTTCTACCACGAATCACCTATCTCCATCACAGCCTTAGAGACTATCAGTTTTTAACTGGCACATCAAATCATGGAGAAGGGTGCAGGGAATAAAATCTTGGAAAAAATATGTACATTTTGATACGTCTCACAAGCAGCAGCAGTGAAAAGTTTAAATACTCTGTATGTCAGGGCAGCCTTAAACAAATGTTTATGGGCTTTGCTTTTGCAAGCATAAGTATTTGGGTAAGCACAAACCTCAAGATGTCTCTTGCTTAAAATGCAGTGAAAACTCACAGAGCAGGCAGGCATCTCCTGCCATCCTGCCTCCGTCGTTGCTTTTTTAAGGAGACTGCCTGCTCAAGGAGAGATCTGTTGGGTCTACTGTGCAATATGATAAAATACTTAAAGGCTGTTTCACGAGTGATTTGTGGTGAATTGTGACCTTGGTTTGGGGACGCAGCCTGTACGTGCTCTTTTCAAACCACCGCTGGCTCTGAAATGCGGGAGAGGTCGGCTTTAGGTGCTTGGGAGATGGATGGCATCTCCAGATGCCCCCTCCACAGCTACCGAGACCCACCTCAGAATCGCAGTCACCAAAAGGTTTTGTTGTTCCTGGCAGCTCTGTGGCTTCATAGAAAATTACTTTAATGTTCTCCGTCTACTTCCTACTCCAGGTCAGGAGAAACTCTTGGTGCCAGCTTGTCAGTCACAGCATCGAGATTCAATGGGCCCAGGGAATTACTGTTCTTGTGATGATTCTCCCCAAACTCTTATGAACTTTGGGGGGTAGTGCAGATAATATGGGTATTATGGCTTCCTGGATTGCTACTGTTCTATAAATTAAAAATTACCTTTCACAATGTCTGAGTTCATGGTAAAAGACAGAAAAGAAAAAAAAAAATAAATGCAAGTCTTACAGGTGCAAATAGAATTTCTTCTATATTTTTATTTTGCTATGTGATCAGCTTACACTTAGTATAAATTCCTCCCTTCCTAGAAATGAGACTCAAGAGATATATTTAGAAATAGGATCAGCTATCAAAAGCTGTGTTGGGTTTTTTTCAAATGCCTATGGAGTATCTGCTAAAAACCAACTGCATCCTGTTTCTTTAAGAACTACTCTAAAATGCTATGGTAAAAAAGGGCCATTTTTGTAGAAGAAACTATTTGTATCAAATATCATGAGAAAATAAGTGCATCATGACAATTTTGAACATCTTTTATGATTTGATTGTCAGTAACGAGGCCCACAGGAGAGTGATAAATGTGCAGCACGAAAAATATCTATTTCACTTAGATAGCAAATTATGCAACTCAGTGCTTGATAGCACTTGGCAAAATACAAATGTAGTTGAATGGAATTGAAATTGTTGCTCTTTGCCTAAGACACAGGTAATATCACCAGGGGTCCTGTCTTTAGATATTTATAAGAGCTAAGAGTTTAAGTAATAGTAGCAGTAATACAAAATTACCCTTAAACATGGAAAACATTTTTACTTTGTTACAAGGTGTAATTTACACTTTTTCTCTAATGGCTTACATACTGAAAATGATATACTAATGCAATTTTTCAAATTTAGTTACCTTTTTGTGTTCTAAAATTATATGCTCTCTCTTTTCCCTGTTTGTCACTTTTCAGATTCCATTTAATTCCATGTTCATAGAGTTTCATAATTTATCTGCTTGTCATAAAAGTTTTCTAAACTTTTGAAAATATAAAATACTCCCAATAAACTCTGACGAAAATGCTTCAAGTTCAACTTTTAGAAATTTTTCAATTTTGTTTTGAACTATTACCATACATTTTGTTGTTGCTGTGAGATTTTTCACAGAGTGACATCAAGCAAGGGAAGGAAAAAATGATCAGAGAAGAGATTCACTCAAACCATTTATATTAACCTGTCTCTTCACTTATAGATTTATATTCCTGCTTATCCTGCACAGAACGATAGGAAGATAAATATAAGAAAGTGTTGTATAGCTGCGTCTCAGCAGAGGATGGGAAATGAGTTTCCCATCCTGTGAGAACTTTCAAGATTTTAAAATTTTCCTTCTCCCAAGTCATGAAGAAAAGTTTATGTCATCAGCTAATTAAAAAAAAATAAAAATTGTATTAACTGAAGTGGCTAGTTTTGATCATTTCAGATCACTTTCTCCCAGTGCAGATGTTTTTACATGTTCATTATTTGTTTTATAGGAGTTTTTCTTCCAATTAGCTTGCGTTTTGAAACCAAGAGCCGTTTCTACTTAAGCAATGTGAAAACAGACTATTTTGACAGGATGCCTCTTTAAAACTTTCAAAATGATATTTTTCTAACCACACCTTTTCACTCAAATAAATTATGTTTCAATATGCCACCCAATGAAAAGTTTAATCCACAAAATCTAGATCGTATGTACTGTGCCTCTCTCTTTCTTCCTAACCATTTCTAATACCGTTTGAGTCCTTCATGAATGTGACACCAAAAATGTAACAGGAATTGCTCAAATGCAGACTCCTTACTAGGAAATATTTGGGTCAGGGAACCGTGAGGGAGGATGAGGGTTTCTCCCTCTTGGTCCCCTCCATCCCCTCCTCTTCAGAGGCTCTGCTCTTGCTGTAGGACTTGGGACCACCTCATAGCAAGGTGGTCCTTGGCGTATCGCTATGTTCTCCTCCCTCCTCCACCTCAATGTGGCAAGAAACTCTACCCCTCATCTTGTACCCCATTTTGAATCCGCTCACTTCCCAGGACCCTCAAACCCCAGTGATCCCCTTGCAGTGCAGACAGGATGAGCTGAATTTGGGAGAGCCCCAGCCCCTGCCCCTGGCTGCTGCCCCACTGGAGGAGAAGATGGAGCCAGTGTGGAGAAAGGGGCCAAGGCAGATGGAGCATGCAGTGCCTCTGCTGGGACCCAGCCATTGGGGGGGGTTAGCTGTTTGAATCATGACGCTGTCACTGGGTCAGGACCATCACTATTGGACACAGGTGCACGCACCAACGTGACCAGCCAGCCATGTTGCACTGTGTAGCTCTTATGTGAAAAGGCTACAGAAAAAAAAGAAAAAAAAAAAAAGAAAAGAAAAGATTGGTTGCAGTATGTAGGAGAACACAGGCCTGGACAAGTGAAATACAGGTTCTGACCATCTGCAGTTGTTAAAAGGCTCAATTCATATTGCATATGAGAAGAGGTGTTACCCTCACAGTTCACAGCCAAATTTTCATGTGGGTAATTCCCTGCATTCCCCTAAAAATTTCAATTTGACACACTGTTTTATTCCTTTTGGCACCGACTCTTGTGTCATGTTGCTCTGCTCTGTTGAACAGTTGCCTTTTTCACCCTACACATGACTTTTCAGCAATAATGGACAATGTTATTGTCAGGTCCTAAAAATCCGTCACCTGCGTCTTTTATTGCTTCACATAACTTTGTCTGGAGTCCAGGGCAGCTTTCGTTTTTTCATATCTGTTATTCTTATCTTTCCAGCATCAAATTACAACTTCCTGGGACCTCTGTGGCTCTGGCCCTATGCCAACCAAGGCAGGAAGCTATGCAATCTCCTTAATATTCCCTTTCCTTTGCGTGTAACTGTAAACCTACACCAAAAGATTCCACAAAACCAAGGAACTAAGGAGAACTTAAGAAGCCTAAAAAGCTGATAGGTAATTACGGGAATTAACGAAAGCACCATAGAACTAGGAATCAAAATTCCTAAAAGTTGCAATCCCGATGAGCAATCGTGAATGAAAATAGGCAGCAGGATTTTTATGAGCGTGTACACCAGTGCCTAATGCAGCTGTAAATAAGGCATTTAAATGACTAGGGTATTTGCAACCCCTATGAAACTCTCATGGGGGAAGCTGTTGACAAATTAAAGCTGCTATTGCTACTCTTACATTAGCTTTTGTATCCTAAACACATCATTAGGTGGTATTTCATGGCATAAAACTCTTACCTGCTTGAAGATTGATTTGAAATGGAAGACTCTTACAAGAATATAGAATCCCTTTGGGTTAGAGCTGGGAGGATCATTCAGAATAAATTTATTAGTTGGAAATGGTTGTGTTTATTCTGTCTGAAAATACTTCATTTTCTTAAATATTCTCATATTTATCAATAAATAATCTGCTGAAGACATTCACCAGATAATTACTGTGGATACTTTAGTTTACTTTTGAGCAGTTTGTTGCATGGCTTAGATATTTCGATTGCAGATATTTATGATTGGATCTTTTTTTGCTCTCAGACAAGGGCAACCTTTCAAAGCACATTCCAGGTGTCAGGACCTCTTATTCTGTATTTAATTCTTTTCTTTTTCTTTTGGTTTTTTTTTTTTTTCAGCAAAATGCTGCAATATTAATTCTAAAAAAGCCCCTTATTGGTGATCCAACAGAAAGCTCCTGAAGAACAGAATAATTGATGGTCTTTTTGGTCAGAGCTGTATTCAACATATGAGTATTACCAGGGGATTCGGAACAGGTATTTTGTCCTTCTGAAAGTGCTCTGCTCAGAGGCACTTTTGTTCATGTCAAGGGACAGCCCTGAGAAGAAGACTGCCACTGTCACCAAGGCAAACAAACACCTTGAGTTTCCTAAAGGGCACGCCATCTCACCCTTTCACTTACATTATATGCCTCTTTTCTAAAATAATTGCAGCTAAAAAGTCCAGTAGACAATGTCACTTGAAGCTTTTAGAAAAAAAACCACCACATTCAAGATCCACTTTAAAGTGCTCTTCCCCAAGCACAAAGGAAATTTAAAGTTAAAGCTGAAAATCTGGCTGGAAACCATGTCCTTAAATCAACCTACCTCTCCTTAGCTTTGCAGGGAATCTCACACACTGTACTAATGCCATATGTGCCACAACACACAGGAATAATGGGGTGAGCTGAGGACAGTGTCACACCATACTGAGTTACTCTTAATTCAAAATTTCTTCCTTGTTTTTAGGAGGATAGTTTACAACCCTGCCAAAATTGCACTTTTTTTTTTTTTAAAATATACACAGTGAAAAAAAATGCAGCATGAGAGCACACAACTTGTGGAGATAAAAACTGAAGGAGTTGCTGAAAGTGGGGTGAATTCACCTTTCAAATATGCCTAAACTGGATAAACTCTGAAGAAAGTAAGGGGAGCAAGGATAACCTGACAAGGAACAACAGACCGGCACATCAGAAGGCGGCCCAGATCTCTAGCTCACCAGACAAGCCCAAAATCAAATCAGGGTATGAATTCGAAGCTTCTCTGCCTCAAAACTGAACAACAGTCAGCATGTAGGGACTGACTTTACTAGATACTAGCAGCAGAGTGGAAAATACAGTTCGTCTTTGAAACACATGGTATATAGCATTTTAATTACTGCCGTGCAGACTTCAGCAGTTTCAGTTTATGGGGCTCCATGGGAAAAAAAAAATAAAATTCTGTTGTCTGATTGTTTCCATTCACTCGGGTTTTGCACCCTTTTTGCATTTGCTTTGGTGTGTGTTTCAGGAGAGGCGAGTGGGTATATAACGCTGAGATCAGAGCCCCGCTCTTCAAACACCCTGAGAGTTCGGAGGAGGTCAGAGCTGCGAGGTGGCCCTTTGCAGGGCGGGAACAAACTGCTCCGATCGTCCCGTTCCAAAGTGCAAAGCAGATTCTGGGTCTCAAGCATCACTTCAACCCAGATTCACTTTCCACATGAAGTCATAATTCTGCTCCAATTTACTTTTTGTACAGACAAGCTTCAGTCAAAACTTTGCCTAGATTTGAAGAAATGTTTGATACAATAGCTTCATCCAGCTCTACTTTCAACTGCTGATCTGAAAACCTCCTTCCTTCTGAATCTTGTCTCACATTTTTTAACTTGTGTCATTTGTTATTCGAGTTTCCTTCAAATTTAGTCTCATCTGAAGGCAGAATCAAGCTCTGCCGTTTCCTGGGAATGCATAGGTTATGTGACAAGATATACAAACAGTTTTGATCATCAGTAAAATTTACTGCTACACAATATTGCAGTTTTAATTAGCAGTAAAGTGAAATGAAAACTGTTGTGGTGTCATTAGAACATGGGTTTGCAAAACCTAGGAAGGACTCTTGCATGGTGGTTCATGCAATGGATGGTATTTCTACATTTATTTATGGCAGTACAAGGGTGTAGTGCATTTGTTGGAAAAACTTCAAACAAGAATTGACAGGAATATATTCCGTTTCCTTGTCTGCCACATGAAGGGTGGCTTAACTTTTGTGTTGCATACCTTTTATGGTAAAATGTGTTTTGTCTCTCACTGCTTAGCTGAGCAGGACTTCTTCCTGCTTCAGTGAGTGTCTTCCCTAAGCTGCTCCTGCAGGGGCACCCCTGAACAACTGCTGAGCTGATCCTATGATCCCTCATGAACTTGTAGTCAAGACAGTCTGGGGGAGCAAAGTGGACCTGGAGCAGACACAGAGTGGTTCCATAAGCCTACCTTTAATCACCATGGTGTGCAACGAAGGTGCTGCCCATGGGAGGAAGGCTGCAAGGACTTGTATTTACCCAGGTGTGGCAGGATGGGGCTGCTCATCCCGCCCAGCTCCATTTGGCAAGGGGGAAGACAAACTATGAGGACCCCTGGTCATTTGCTGTCTACAAAATGCTCTCCAGTCTCACTTTTCCCACAGCGGGCCTCACTTTCAGCTCTCCAAAATGCCTTTGTGTAACCCATAGCAAAAAGTGTGACACACAAAGCACTGCAATGTCTGGGGCCTGGTATAAACTTGGCTGTGCTGATGTAGATGGTGTGACCTGACAGAAGTTTGGGAGCCTCTGCTCTTGTCCCTAGAGGCTGTGTAGCACCTTGGAAAGGTCCTGTGCCAAAAAATGTGCTCTGATCAGGTAGACTAACCTGCTGAGCCCCACTGATTGGTGCTCCCCTATGGAGAAGACCTCACAGAGCTGATTTGGGGCAGCAGTCTGATGGAAATGATATTACCTACTGCACTACAGTAACAGGGCTTCTGTTATTTGGAGCAGAAACTACTGAGAAGGGTGGAGCAGGTTGTTTGTATGGAGAAAAGGGCGAAAGCCTCATGATCCCTTTGTGCTGCAGCGCCCGAGCCGGGTGAAGCAGAAGTCCCCCTGGCTGTGATGAAAGAGGAGAGGATACTCAGGGGACTCTGTGCTACAAACAAATGATCTCACTCCCAGCTCACTTTCTTCTTGTAGTGAACAAAAATCTGCAGAAAGAAAGGCAAAGTCTGATTTGCAATCAATCTTCATTAAGAGTCAGATTCTTTCACTGCAGTTCTATAAACAGTATTTTTGTGAATTAAAAATAACATCGTGTTAATTACAGTTCTGCATT
The DNA here is from genome assembly GCA_013399095.1 of Psophia crepitans. Classification (NCBI taxonomy): domain Eukaryota; kingdom Metazoa; phylum Chordata; class Aves; order Gruiformes; family Psophiidae; genus Psophia; species Psophia crepitans. Next base: position 461,017 of record VWZZ01003149.1, on the reverse strand, counting down.
ACCTTTTCTTGTTATGGCATGTTAGGCATACTCCTACTTCACAAAATGCCAATAACTCTTCACAATTTAGATTCCCTTTAGTGCTTGCACAAGATTACAGTTCTCCCCTCAGATAAAGGAACAATCCTTTGAGGTGGTGGCACATCAAATATTTGCATCTCATATTTGCACCTCCCGTTTTCCAGGCGGTGCCATATTGTGCATGGCACGATGCTCCAGATCTGCCCTCTACTTCAGAGTGCAATCTTTGAAACTGTCCCAGACTTTCTTGTCCATTGATCTATGGATACATCAGGTTCAGAAACCCAGAAACTCTGTAGCCCTTTATTATGGTCGTTCCTTTTCAAATCTCGTTAAAGCTTCCAGACTGGAAATTCAGCCTTTTGACTGCTCTTCTATACTAACAGTTGGGGGGGGCATTGAATACAGATTCATACTGTCCTACTACAAAGCAGTGTCTATGTCCTGTGATCGCATATTAGCAAATTTGTCTTCTGAGTCCTCACATCATCTTGGTATGTTGCCTGTGAATTCCAGCAGCACCCGGGGTTGAACCCCAGCCAAGACATACAGCACTGGGTACAGTTCAGTGCGAGTCCAATGACAACGCGGTGTAGCCTGCAGCCTCTTTCACAACCCGCTTAGAGTCAGTTCTTACAGGGACCCTGCGGGGCAGAGCTAAGAACCAGACTATACCACGGATAGGGAAGGAACCACAGGGCTTGTCTATGCTTGTGAGCCCAAAATAATGAATCTACTTTGTATTTAACATGCTGTGAATTAGGGACAGTACCGAAGTACTGTCCAGTATGGGCTGTTGACACTTACTGGTGTAAATCATACTGAATGCACCAGCACTGATGAGCAGGTTTCATCCTAGGTTTTAGTATGTCTCATGCTGCATTTTTTAAATCTAAAGCTGACAAGGAAGTAATATTCCATCCGCTGCACATTTATAATACCATCTCTGGAGCCAGGCTCTGAAAACAACATTCATAAACTGGTGTTAGCCCGACTCAGGTGACACTTTCAATACCCAGGTCAGTGTGTGTGATGGAGAGCCGTATCCTGACGTTAGGATGCAATTTCCCAATGGAAGTTATGAAATCCACATGTTTGCAAGCTTTGTTTTGGGCATTTAACCACAGAAATTGTTCCTAACAACAAGAATGAGATAGGATCAAGACATTACATGTCAGCAGAAATATCCTCTCCTTCTCCCCCAGTCCACTGCACATTCAGATTTCACAAATCTTTGGTAGGAATTTCCATGACTCATCCAACAGTAATCCATCTTTCATAAGGATTGCTTTATTTCTGACACCAGTATAAGAGACTGAAAATCAGGATTTTTTTCTTTTGCTTAAGAGGTGAATTCATCATTTCATGCCAAACGCATTTGCATGGGATCACAGGCTACTTACACATACAGGTGCATCCCCAGAGCGGTGCGAAGTGGACATAAGCACAAATCTATTCAGCACATAATTGCATTTGCTGCAAACCTTTTTACACATAAAGCTGGAAGCGCAGGGGGACTGCAGTGTATCGGTGCACAGGAATACAGGCAGCCTAGTTCAATGAATTCCTAACTAGGCAGAATAAGCATGAATTAGAGTTACACAGGTTGTTTGCAAATAAATATTCTTTAAACAACAGAGAGATAGGCAGCCCTGCGAGCCATTTCCATACAACAGCAGTGGGTACCAAGCAGGGACTCGTATAGATAGGTGTGTGGAAAACGCCTAGATTGACAAAACTATTTTAGATGGAGAAACGGGAATTTGATGCAGAAAGAGCAAGGCATATGGGAACAAATAAGCAAATTTCACAGAAAGAAAGGAAGAGTGAAAGAAAGAATGAAAGAAAAAAAGAAAATTCCCCTACAGGTTTAGCCGATAATGTCAACAAGCATCATTCTTACTGCTCGCTCAGTATATGTCAAGTCCTCTATTGCTTCTAATCTGTTGTAAGCTATATTCTCTATAGACAGATATAACACCAGAGGAGAACATTAAGACCACCTATTCATATTTTTTTGACATCTGAAGTACAGTCAGACCTCGGTAGGACTTCAGCTTTGGCACAGAGTGAATCTGTGATCTTATCAAATATGCAATCCCACATAAAGCAACTGCTGAGCTGCACAAGAGTCACATAAATATTAAAACGTTCAGAATGGTTAACTCATCAAACAAGCTGCCTGTCCGGACAGATGGACGGAAGGACTGAGGAATACATCATGCAAAATCTTGAATTTAAACTGCGTGAAGGAAGCACTTTAAGAAATGAGACAAACACATACAAAACCCCACATTTACTACATATGTGGTCATCACTGGCTTTTAATCAGGAAAGGTTTAAACCGAATTTCCCCAGAGTGTGATTCCTAAGGAGAAGATGATAGAGGGTATGTGTTAGGGTGCCGATCAGGGAGCCAATATATTTCAGAGCTAGTAGAAGCTTGCATTGATCCTACAGGGAAAAACACAGGCAGAGAGAAGATGTGTTATTTTGTAAACAACATATGAAGGCTATCCGGTGATCAGAGGTCTCAGCATTTTCCATCCTCTGGCTCATGTGAAGCAGGTGGAGCCATCTTTTACCAAAACTAAGACATGCGAACAGGGCCATTGCTAACCGTCTGAGAGCTCAAAGAGACAGCGGATAATGCAAGTTAAACATACTTGTTTGCTGGTATTTTGTAGCTGCTTCTTACAGAAGGAACATAGCATCTGACACACACATTTATTAATTTAACCTCAAAAAGGAAAGATAATAAACATTTTCCAGAGAGGAAATGAGAGACACCAAGATGTCTGTGCCTGCTTTTCAGAGGCGTCGAATCCCCTCCCCGGACAGGACAGGGCTCCCGGCAGCTCAGCTAGGGGGGACTAAAGGCCCTTCTCCCCGGATCTGGGCTCAGGGCCCTTATGAACATCTCTCCATAAGTGTCACCACGGTGTTGAGCACCACTTGGAGATCTGGGCTTTCTTTTAAGACTTAAGAGAGCACTTTGTGCCCCAGACTCCTCCATTGCTGGCGTGGGGGAAGAACGTGCTAGCCACATCTGCCCAGCTGTCCCTGCCCATGGCAGTCCCTCCTTTGGGAAGGGATGGGGACCGGTGCCTGGGGCGCTCCGTGGTGCCTGATGGGCCGGGGAGGCTGAGGAGAAGCGACAGCTCGGAGCAGCCTGGCAGTACCATCTAGTGGGTGCTGCCTCACACAGGCAGCAGCTTCCAGGGAAAAAGGGAGAAAAGAGGACAGAGAGCAGAGAAATAAAACATTCTTTATCACTGCTCTTGACAGGTATTATATTGTACTATAGTGCCATTTGTTTAGTTACTGCTACAGCAAGTGCTGTGCAGAAATCTTATAAGCAGCCATATGGCACCTCTGAATGAAAGCCATTATGCTTTTATGAGTAACCCACACTGTCTCTGCTAGGGGAAAGAACCTCCGTTTTCACCAAATGTCATTTTCCTATTCTGAAAGGAAGAAAATATTTCTGACTTTCAGTGAACTCCACAAACCCAAGCTGATTCTCCTCTCCTGACAGTGTTTACACAGAGTCTAAGCCCACTGGAGGTCTCAAATACCCACCAGGTATTTCACTCCTGACATTTTGCTGTTTCGATGCTCATGCTTTTTAACTGTGCCATATTAAACAACCCTGTTTGCATGTAATATTAGATTCTATAGTTACTAGTTCATTAACATTTTATAGTTTACCATCCACTACATTTGACAGCAACTGTCCAGCCATTCTTAGCATTGGTTTTAAAAAGAGTAACAGACCCTTAGGAACAGACAGTGTATTCTCTAAACAGGGTAAAAATAACAAGTCATTAAAAATTCCTAGTACCTGGATGCAATATCTGGGCTGCACTTCTTAAATTAACTCTGTGCTTTTGCTGTGTAGAGCAAAGTTTTTGTGGTGATTGGAAAAAAAAATATTTTCTTCTACATCAGTTTCTGTTTCCAAGCCTCCCGTATGGCACTGAAAGTGGTACCTTGTGTTCTGGGGATGGGGTTGTTAAATACCAAATAAGGGTCTGTGACTTGCTGCTTGGGGACTCACAACCAAAGACACACATGTTAAAGGAAGATCAATATTTCTGCAGTACATACAGAGAACTGAACTTCTTTTAAAGCTGTGTATGTTTGCATGCTTAATTTGCATGTAAAACGATTGTGATTGCAGGCACAGTTGCAGAAAGGGCATATGAAAATGAGATGAACGCGTTTGCATGTGATGGCTGTTCAATACGTCAATCCCTTGTCCACTTTTGGTAGCGGGAGCTAGATTACATGTATTTGCCTTTTTTTAATGTATCAACTTCATTTATCAAAAAAGAAAAAAAGACTTCAGTAAAATAAAGCCTATAAAAGTAATCTAAATAATCTCACTTTACTGCTCCAGATAATTAACACTCTTCAGCAAGAACTTTCCTCTAAATATCAGTCTTCTTTTAGAGAGATTTGCCATTTTACTGCATTCATTATATACACCACACTAAAGTCAAGCCATGTACCAGAAATACTGCAGGGATCACGCAGAATGTAATTGCACTAATGCTTTGCATATTTATGTTTGAGACCTTTTTATGAAGTGTTACTTTAAAAAAAGAAGGATCAGTTCATCTTTAAAAGGGAGTGATTGATTGCTGCCAGTCAGGCATTCCTTCATTCTTGGCTTCTCTCTTAGTCTCTGTAATAAGTTTTTCACGAACACCAGCCCGCTATTAAAGAACGGTATTCATCATAAGCCAAGCAGAGAGGAGGCAGACTTTGATGGGCACAATACCATATTTCAATCTACAGTGTCCTTTTTGTTAAACTTGATCTGCTGCCTCATTAGCGTTAGAGCAAAAATACACAAAGCCTTTTGTAAATATTAATCAGAAATGTACAAAACCCCTCTCCAGACTAAATTACTTATTATTGGGCTCTCTCCAGGTGATAATATCTAACTAAAAAATTCTGTTTGCCTAAATTGTGGGAGAAAAATACCTTTTTATGTACATTTTACGTAGCGCTCTTACAGGGATAAGTGTTTTAAGCAAATGCATTTCTTCACTCTTTGCCTTTTTTTTTTCAACATCCGTCCTTCACAGAGGAAATACACAGCCCTGCTGTATACTGTAGGCTGCAGCATTCATCTGAGCAGTATGAGGTTTAAATTCCTGATATCCAGGTTTATTTCTGGCACTGCTGATTAATATAAGAGTGCTTTTTCATGTTTTCCTGCTGAGCTTAAACTTTATAGATGTGAGGCTGTGGCTTAAGACATACTGAATTAACAACACATGCTTTAGGCTAGTAAATATGGTACTACAGAGGAGTTCTCCTAATCATGGTCCAGATGGGTTCCAAAGCAGGACTTGGTCTTTTGCACTTCAGAAGGTCCCTGTCAGGACAATAAAGCTTCAGGATTTTGTTGCTGGTTGATTTTTGTGGGTTTTTTAATTAACTTCCAGCATTTCAGCCTTTCTGAAAGGTGAGCTTCATCACTGTTGGTGAGACCCAACAAAATGGAAGTTCTTTGCACAAAGTTTGCACTAACACAACAGCTTGAGCTTATGAAATCAATTTTATTCATATAATTACTGGGACAAGGCCAAAGCTGAAACTTTGGGAAGCTTAGGCTCAAATCCTGTCTCGTTCAAGCATTCCCTTGAAGTTTGCGATGAATGTATAAAAAAGCCATCTGTAAAACTGGGATTAGTCACATAACTTCTAAAATCAAAGCTCAAAGGTCAGTATCTTCAGAGTGTCTTTGTTCGAGTAAACAATATAAATGCCCTTAAAATAATTTTGCAGACACAATTTTCATTGCTATCATCAAGTCCAATTCTGCAAGCATTTCTCTGAGGAAATGTCATTTCCTTAATGAAGGTTTTCTTACCAGCAACACTCTTCCCTCTTCGTTGTGCAAGTCTTTTCAGAATCAGCCCCCACTACAGTTAATTTATTGGAGCAAAAAGACTTTTGTGTTCCTTTTAGCAAAGCCATTTCAGGCAGAACTCATCTTAAAAGAAGGGACTGCGCAAGCATTCCTGTGACGTTAACAGCTGGACCACATGTAAGTGAAAGGAATGCTGTATAGGTGTTCATGGACTGCTGCCGATTTGGTTGTGAATGTGAGGAGGCACGGCACGGGTTTGGTTCATGTTTATACACCCCTGGCCCAGCACAGCCTGTAGCAGGAATGGAGCCCCAGGAGTCACAGTAATATGGATCTTAAACACAACGTTACAGGCATCTGCCACAAATCCTGCAAAACTGAAAAATGCCTACCTATCTAACCACAGCTTCCCCCGCGCGGCTGAGAGGCTTTGCAAGGATTTGTCCAAAAAGTTTGCGGTAACTATGCAGTCAAAATAAGCACTTAAACACCTGGAAAATATATGTGAAGTTAACTTCCTGAATCGTAACTCTTGGTATTGGCCGAGCTGTTTGTGGCCGTTATTTTGTGTACCCCCTTGAGACTGCATTTGAATCACCTTAAATGCTGGTCTAGCAATAAGAACCACAGCTCACAAGCATCAGTGAAACCACGGATAACAAACTGTGGCCTTCCCCATCAATCCAGCCAGACTAAACGCCCAGAACCAGAGAGTTAGCAAAACACAGTAGACTTATTTATTTTTCTTTTCCTCTACTGATACTGTTTTCACAACCTGAGGTAACCTGGTAAAGTAATTCTAATTGTATTTTGGATTGATAGCAGCATTTTTCTCAGAATACACAATGCTTATAAGAACAATTTTCTTTCTCTGTTACAGTACAAGTGTTTTGCCTTGATGGCCCAAAATAACTAAGTCTATAACAGAGAAGTCAAGGGTAAAACACCTGGAACTTTATGTCTTAAAAGAAAATTGATGACAAACATTTGGGTTCCATTTTTGTATCATGCATCAGTGGATTAACAAAGATGATTCAGTAGAAAGAAACAAGAAGGCCACTGAGGAAGTCAGTAGTTACATTTGCAAATGACACTTCAGAAGGAGGAGTCTGGCTTTTGGCAGCGCCCCAGAGAAACAGCCGTAGGAGGGACAAGGTAAGAGCTGGCTCGCCTCGAGCAGCCACGTGCAGCATTGAGCCCCAGTTCAAAGTGGTGCTGGAATAAATGTTTTGTGAGCTTCAGCACCAGCCAGTTTTCTTCCTTCTAACCACACTTCTATATTTCTTGACTTTATCACAGGTTGGAGTAGAAGGAGAGGGCTGGTATGGGGAGATTGGTGCTCTCCAGAGCAAGACCCCATTGCAGTTCCTAACCCCGGAGCCTGGCAGTCAGCCAGAGCTAACACTGGTTGGGCTGCTTAGCCAGGGCTTGGATAAGTGTGCAGCCCAGCCAGAGGCTTCCAGACTTTCTTCTACTCAAAACCTTCAGTTTTCTGCCTGACAGATAAAACATGCTTTTGCTTTAAGTCCATCCCTGTCTTCTAAGCAGAAAGGTCCTCAATTAGAAAGGACTGAACATTTGTTTTTAGGAAGACTTACTCTTCTCTGTAAAAAATACCCTGCATTAGGTCCTTCCTTACAGCCAAATGCTGTGAAATAAATTAAAAGAGCATGCAATCAGTTCCAAATGACTGTAATTAGGCAATCAAATAGCCATAGGAAGCAGAAATCATCAATGTCTTCAGCTAGTTCATTTTGTCAGTGGATTTATTTGTAAGCTGTTGTGTTTTGTTTTGGTTTTTTTTTTTTTAATACAACCCTAAGATTATAGACTAAAATTTAAAAAGGAATAATATCGATTCACCAGAATCCTTCTTATGCCTATCTTAGATCAGTCTCTATTAACCCCAGCAATTATCTAAAGTCTTCAAGCCTACCCAATGTCTACGCCAACTCTGCTGGCCAGAGCAGTACGCCCAGGGGACAAAGACCCGTGCACAGGGTCTGCAAAGCACGAGTGCGCAGCGCAACCCTCTGCCCACACCTACGTAACAGGAGGGGGAGAAATATTTGTCAAGTTTTAACTTAAAGTCTAGGAAAATCCCAGTGTACAATTAAATAAAACTCATCAAAAACACAACCAAACCATATCCTTCCTGTAATAAAAAGAAGGCAAACAATATGCCCTTATACACGTTTATGCATACCTTTGTAACTGCAGGCTTCCTGCTCAGGAGTTGCCCTGCCAAGAATCATGTATCCTGTGATGAAATTTCTCAATAAATAAAGTGACTTCATTATTGAAAAGCTTAACTGTAGTCGTGTGTGCAGTTTTTAATGCAGTACCAGCCCTAAAGTGCTGATGAGAGAAAACCCAGATGCAGGAGACATTCAAGTTGGAGCCAGGACATTTTAAGGGCTGCAAAGTTTCATTAGCTGAGCTGTGGATCGATCGGTAGATTAAACACTATATTTGTTCATAGCGGAATCAGCTCCTCCACTGGTGTAAATCAGCACGGGAGAATGTAAATCTGTGTCTTAGCTGAGGATCAGGCTCCTGATTTATTGTGTCTTGTTATTCTCAGCACATGTAACAAAATGAGGGGGAATTTGGGATTTTCACAGGTAGATCACCATCATTTCACCTCTGGGACTGGAGCTGGTTTGGGGGACTCTGGGATAAGGGTTGGACAGATTCCAGGTTCATTATCGTAGCCTGATTTGTGGTTAAAACACGGTAAGCCTAAATATTAAGCAAATACATCAGAGGAGGATTTACAGCTGTCCAAGGACACCGTAAACTGTAACACAAGCCCCTATGCTGTATTACATTTGTATCCCCACAGTTTCTTATGCTAGGAAATAGAACAAGCAAATCAAGTAATTCCTGGGACACATTAAGGATAGGCTTGCTATAAATTCCCTCAAACTCAATTGTCTGTACCCAGACTGGAGCCATCAGCTTCTATTTGAAGCTTTGGTATTCTGAAACGTCTTTTTTTTTCCCTGGAAAATTTCAAACAAAGCATATTCTTTTGACTTCCCAGCAACAGAGAGGACAAAGAGATATTTTAAAGTGAGTCCAAAGGGCGTTAAACTACCTCCCACCCATCCTCAGCATTATTACAACAACTAATAGACTGTTGGTGTGCTGGACCTGTTTGAGCGGATGAATCACTGCTCGGCTTTGGCCCCAGCGGAGCGCTGCAGACACTGAACTGTGTGGGAAGTCAGCTGTCAGGCTGATGCAACAAGTCAGAGTTTACCAATCTGTTCTCAGAAAACCGCAACTGGCAAAATGCTTCACATTACGTCAAAGGACTGAAAACAAGGCAGGAAGAGAGACGCACCTCTGCTTTCACCCCTTTAACTACAACTCTCCGACACTTCCCTGCCCACGGCCGGTCCCTGTGGGGGGATGTGCCGCTGGATGGTGAGATGCTGGCAGCCCACTTCGTTGGAGGACCTAGCCCGCTTCTGAAGCGGGATCCAGACATCTGTGAGTGGGGCTGAGGCCCCCTGTGCACCGTGCGAGAAGCGTCTATCAGAACTGTGGCCAAATCAGTTAAGGCGCGCTGCCCCGAGGCGGGCTGGAGTCAAAGGCGCTGCAAGCAGCTGCCTAGGACGACCCCTCGAAAAGGCTCCAGGCCAGAGCTGACTCCTTAGTCTCGCCCTCCAGACACCTCACTTTGGGCCGTGGGGTGGCATCTCCCCCCAGCTGGCAGCCAGGCTGGTAGCTGCTCCTGAAAGGAGTAACTTCTGTCTTCATCAGACAAAAGGCTTGGTACTCTTCAAATTGCAGCTGAAGGGATGGAAACATTAACTTTCTGGCAGCAGCCTTGCAGTTAGCACATTCCCCCAGGACAGGGGAGACTCAGGCTTGTTCACTCCTCTCTCTGCCTCGGGGAGTTCAGCTCTCATCTACCGCGAATGCCCCAAACAACTCTGTGGGGTGCTTTGGGTCTGCAGTGGGGGGCTTCTCTGTAAAAGCTGTTCTGCTGCACACAGAATAATGAAAAATTAATTGGACCTGAGCGACACAGAAGGGGAAGAGTCCTGCTTCTGGTCTCTGCTCCCTGAAATTTACAGGCTCCTTTTTTGAAGTCACAAGATAAAATCTAGGAACAGCCCTGGGAGCCAGTTCAGCATCCTTAACTCAGCCTCATCCGTACATTGTCACCACTAGGTGACAAAGCCATCTTCCTATTTTAGTGTTCTTTCTGCCTCTTCTGCTGCATCTATTAATCTAAATACTTTCTTCCTAGCTGCATAGCTTTGGCTTCAGGTACTAGGGAGTACCTTCTCCTGGGCCTCCACGAGGCTGCAGAGCTGCTTGTAACACTCGAACTCTGATGTCCTGGATGCTGGGAGGAACAGAAATGGCCTGATAACCATTTCTCATGGGAAGTGGTCATTCTGCTGGATTTTGTGGTGAGCCCAGTCATGTCAGGGTATGTACACACGCCCTGGGAATGCCGACCAGATGAAGACACGCAGGTCAGTTTGTGAATCCCACCCCTGCTTATGAAGGTAGTTGGGAGAGAAATATTCAATCCTGTCAAGGAAAACATTCATTAAATGTTTGGAAATAAAAATTTCAGCCTCCTAAGGTATTTTCAGATCATAAACTGAGTAACCAAACGAGTGCAGTCACTTCCAGGGATAATGCAGTATCTTGGCAGCATCTCACTGGTCTCAACTTTGCATTTAAGTATCAAAATACTGCTTAAATCCTACTTTAAGAACCTAAATCCTGTGCTGGATTTAATCTTGAAGGCTTCATTTTTTATTTTAGACGTGATCCTGAGTTGTGAGAAGAGACATCTATAGCATGCTGGAATTCCAGGCACACAGATAGGACTCTGGTGCTAGAAAAAGAGGGAGGTTTTGGTAGATGGCAATATGCTGGGGAGAAACACACAGTGGAGACGTAATCCTCAGGACAGAAGCACTACAATTCTTATCTCTGTCCCAGGATGGGCTATTTATTCTCTGTGAAACTTTAAGCAAGTTGCTCAATCCCAGCTTCAATCCCCCATCTGTAAAATGAGTATCATCCTTAATTTTTTTTAAAGTCTTTTTAGATCATGCGTTCTTTTATGATTGGGAGTGCCTGGTTTATTACCTAGGTATTCAATGCCTGCTTCAATAGGTCTTTGATTTAAGTTAACATAGGTCAATGTCACCACAGCAAACGTAAAGGGAAGAAAAAAATGCTACACCCCTCACACAGTCCCACCCTGAAGGGTGCCCAGTGGAAGGCAGAGGAAGAACGTCTGACCTGTCGCCCTTTTTGCTCTCTTTTACTGGTTAATATCCAAATAATTTCCAGCAGGGAGTCATCGCTGTGCTATGGAAAGCAAAGATACAAAGCACCCCGTAGGTCTGCTCTACTCCAGGAAGTCTGGAGAAGCCACAGGGGACTGGATTTTTGGTTTTTGAAAAAAATTAGACACCTGTTTTCCTGACATTCTTGATACAGATGTTCCAGCCGGGCTGTCAGCACGGATGCTTGCAAAGCTGGAGTGAGAATGGCATCAAGATGAATGGGTCCAGCCAGGAATATGGCAAGAATCGTTACAGTGACTCTAGACATGGGCTAGAAGACTCAGAAAACATCCACTCGTTTCACCTTTTAGTGCTTTCTTGTATAGAAGCCAATTGCAGTGAAATCCCTGGAATTAAACACCATTCGGAGGAAGTGTGCACTGGAAAGGCTGAGAATAATTTTTGCCATTCTCAGTGTGAGGGGACACACGGGTTGCAGCTGCATGCAGACGGGCTACACTTGTCATTGACCTTAAAAGAGGCCCAGAATATAAACCAAGTTTCCCATTTACTTGCAAGCGCTCTGAATCAGACCCTCGGCTCTTTGGCACACATTGAAGCGAATAATGAAGGGAAATTTTTTTACTGATTTCAGTGGAGATGGAAGACAGTCAAAACAAGAGTCTATGCAACCAAGCAAAAATTTATTTTCCCCAGCATTATATACCTTACCCAGTGCAGGCCTTGAGTGAATCAACCCTCTTCCCACTAAACAGGATATTAGCAATATCCTAAACAGAAATTACCTCAAACAGAGATCAGCAGTAATAGTGGCCTCCACATCCATAACCCACCAGCCACGGCAAGGATTTTTTTCCCTTCTTCCATCCTCCCCACAGAGACATTCACAAAACCCTTCCTAACCTCCCCGAGCCCATCTGGCGGTGACTTCCTTCGCCACCCCAAAGGAGCCAACAACAGGCCTTGTCGAGCTCTCATGTGTCATACTGCATTCAAACATCCTGATACCAGCCACCCGCACGCAGGATTACTCAGTTTAGGCTTCTCCTACACTGAAATCACCAGGTATTTTATTTTCATTAATGCCTGGATCAGCTCCTAAACCCACAACACATCTGGCCATTGCTGCTTCTTGCCTTCAGTCATGGGTTACTCTCCCTTTCTGCTTCTTGCTATCCTGCATTATTTAAAATGAAGACAGGCGGTTATGCCCACACAGAGTCCCTTTGACTCCAGTGAGGAATCTGCTCCTGTTCAGGGCTGGTGACAATCTGTAAACTCTCCTGACAGAGACTGTATCTTGTTATGCATTTATACTGTGCCTAGCACAATGAGGTCTTAATCCCGACTGAATGCTGTTATATCACAAGTAATAACCACGATAGAGAGGAAATTGCAGCATAGTGATGGTACAGAGGAACTGCTCTTGACAATTTTAGCAAGAGTGTAGTACAGAAGCAAGAACATGGTGATGTAAAAGCAGCTGTTGAAATAGAGGACCTAGGTCCTACAGGGGAATGTTATTCACTTTTTCTGTAATCCTGATACAAACCTCCTGGGTTATGTTTTGTTTTTACAGTTGTACCTGGGGGACAAGCAGGCTTGTGACATAAACAGGTTCAGGCTCTAACACCCTGGGACATCATCAGCAATTAGTAAGAGCTAAGCAAAACCCCCGTAGTTGCTCTGTGCTTAGAATCAGTGGCTTTCTGCGGGAAACTGGCACCACAGAAAAGCTGTAATATTTCCTTATTAATTTTGACATGCAAGCTTTGCAGCTACATATTGAGATACTTTATCCCTGTACTCTCTCTCCTGCATGTGGTGTTGGCTCTAATTCTCTGAATAACCACCACGAAACCTACACACATGTCTCAGATGTATCTGTGTTTGGCGATCAGGCTCTGCAGTGCTTGATGCAACATCAGCTACTTAGATGGAGCAATTTCTCCTTCTTTCTTTGTAATTTCTCCTTCTCCTTTGTAAATTCTACAAAACAGAATAACTTTTGCCCTTGATTACTCTTTTCCTGTTCCAAAGAGGTCAACTGAGGACAAAATTTCTCATAATGTACTTAATTTCACTCTCCTGCTTGGGGTCTTTTAAAGTCACTGTGTAATATAAACCTAAAATTTTATTAGCATGATATACTCAACCGTAAGCAAGCTTTCTATCTGGAGACTTGACTAACACTCCTTTTGAAACCTCAGTTTTAATTTCAATGGATACTTAAAGCTTTCTTGTATTTCTGATTTGGATGGCTGAATGGTAAATCGGAGGAGTCCTGCAGCAGCTCTCCCGTACCAGTGGTCTGAAAGCACATGTAGAACAGGGAAGGGAGAAACTGGCATTTGAAAATAAAAGATGTCACTTCAATTGAAATTTTATTTGAGTCCATCAGCAACAGTCTTACTGAATAGCAACTTTATTTGTTATAACATCAGAAACGGAGCCCAACACAGCCTGAAAGCTAGATTCCAGTCTATTCTGAAAGCAAAAAACCAAAATAACAACAAAACCACATCGGACCAGATTTTCTAACATGGTCATTGTTACAAGCAATAAGACTAGCACTCAGATGTCTAACCACATGGCTGTTCTCCTAATTAGCTGGGATCACAAAACTGTGTCTGAAAAAGCAGAAACCATATTTTAAAAATAGGCCTCTGAGGCCAGATTTTCAAGGCTTCAACTTCCAATCCAACACCTACGTGAAAAGGCAGATTTTCAGAAGAAACTCCCAAACTCCTCCTGTTCCCAGGAGGTGGGACCCCAGTGAAGCACATCTGAAAACCTTCCAGCTTATTTTGTTCCCTAACTGCTGGCTAACCCTGCCTCAAATCCACTCGCTCCTCAGCCTCCTACGTGGCAAATGCTGTGTGGCCAGCTGTTTTCTAAAAAAATCTGCCCCCCTGTTTAAGAACCAACCATGCCACTTCAGGAGAGACAGAGGCTGGGATAGGGCATGGAAGATTTGTGTTTCTCCGTTATAATTTGTGGGTTTTGTGCTTTATCTTTGCAATCCATAAAAGTGGAACAATGCATTGTCTGAAACACACTTTCTTCAAAAATGCAGTCAGATGAAAGCTTAAATTTATGTCCATTTATACACACACGCAGACAATATGTATGTGTGTGTATACAGATCTATACGCAGACAAAGTTAACTTGCCAAAATCGCAATACAGAAGCACACATGTAACGTCTCAGCTGAAGCCAATGGACTCAGAATTCAGCCTTTGGGCCATTATTTTAAACTGCAAAACTCATTTCATGCAGGAAAACAAAACCAAACAAACAAACAAACCCCCTTCTCATCATGGAACTTTTAAAAAATATTTCCCTCGAGCAAAATGGCTGTTTCCCCTCCCACACAAACTGGCAGCCAAGTCAGGAACAGCGCTGAAGACTTCCCATGCTTGCAGAATCAGATATAAAATTTGCAGGAAGGCTGGCACTTATTTTCTCACAACAGTTTGTTCTTCACATATTTCACAACTTTTAAGTTCCTTAATGTAAATTGGAATCGTACATTTTGCCTCCATGTGTTTTATTGACTCTGATCTCCATATTAACACTGTGGAAGAGATGGGGCGTTAAATTCAGCAAGCTGGCGGCAGTTCTGCCCAGGTAGTTCTCCCCTTTCTCTCTAAACAGCACAATGTTTCCATGGGTGCATCCTCTGCTGTGACTGCACTAACGGGGGCAGCTCCTGTGAAAACCCAGAGATGATTCAGCAGGCAGGGGAAGGTTTGCACTAGAGCAGACCTTGTTGGTTGCAAGTCTCTTCTATGACTTCGGGCAGCTGCAGGCCTTGTCCCTAAGTGCTTAATTCGCAGTGCAGGCAGGACCGAAGCACCTCTCAGAGCCTGCAGGTAGGTCCCTGCCAAAGCGGTGCGTCCTACCAAGTGGGCTTTTCCCTGTCTGGATGTGTTACTGGGGGAATGTTAGAAGCTAGACTTACAGGTATCAGAAAGCGACAGTTCTTGGAACAAAGCTGTGAGACTCATCTGGCCTCTGCTCCTTCCCTCCACTCCGTGTCCCCGAATGCTCTACAAACACAACTTCATGGCATTTATCCCCAACAGTTTACAAAGGAAGACCCCAAAGGAGTATAGTGTGGAAATACCCTTAATTCATTGTGTGGAAAGCACGTTCATCTGATCGAGGCCATTGGTCATGGGGAAAAGTACATTAGGCTGCAATCGGATTCAGCGGGATTACTCAAGAGATACTTCTCAGTGTGAATAAAAGCCTTGGAGACTGGCCCCGGATGAAGTGGAAAGCCATGGGCAAGCCAGGAATTAGAAGGAAGTCATCTGCGCGCTCATCCCTTGACCGCAGTGTCTCCTTATAGATGCAGCAGTTTGTGGTTGATTGGTTCTAGGAATTTTTGGGAGGGCTTTTTGGACTTAGAAGGAATTAAAAGAATATCTGAAATGATTTCCCTAATCAAGTTTCTGTTTCCTTCATGTTCAAATACTGTTTAAAGTAATTTAATTTCCCATCATGTTAACAATTTCTGTCCAATATTTTCCCCACTAACTAACATCAGGTGTACGTGCCTTTTTTCCATCACATATTATGAGTTTTCTTCACAAATTTCATTACTTGGTCCAGGGATCAGAGTCTGCTTCTTTTTTAAAAAGGTTGTCTGTGGTTCAGTTTTATCAAGAACAATATTGATTGTGACATACTTGCATATTCCAAAAAGGCCTGTAAACCCACACAACACTTTAACTGCCAAAAATGCTTTTTCAATTTTTCTTTCTTAAACAAACTCACTTGGACCAAAACATCACGTTTAATTTTTCTCTCACTCCTGTGTAAGTTTTTGCTTGGAGTTACATTTCTCTGTGTCTAAGCAATGGATATGAATCAAGACTCAAAATTTGGATTCTATTCCTAAAACAAGAACTGCAATGTTTGTGTTGGTGCTAACTAGGCACATGCATGTCTGCATCGCTCCAGAACCGTTCTCAGATTTTGGATTCCTTTGCCCTAAGCAATTCTTGAACAAACATGGCCCTTTACTTGTGAGCATGAACACAGTATCTGCACAGACCATCAACGTCTCCCAGGATATTTTGGGTTTGATATATGTAGGGCAAGTATTTCACTACCTTCTACTGTAGTTAAATTTCACCATCAGCAGTTTAGATTATTTTAAAAGAAAATTTAAATGTAGGATCTGCCAGCATATTTGTGAAAACGTTACCTATTTTTCTGAATACAAATTATGGAACACACTTCAGTAAGGCTAAAATTTTATTGTGTATAATGCACAGCTGTAATTTACTGGATTAATCAGAAAGCCAGATCAGCAACTGCCTTTTTCAATGATTGCGCTATTTGTAGCACAATGGGATCCCAGCACAATATAAAAGTTTGCCACTAATAATGATTTATCTACCACCTGATTACAAGATAAAGGTGTTCTCTTTTGCAGTTAGTAGCTGGAGACACAAATATTCTGGAATCTTACTTTAAGGAGCACAGTTAATTTGCTATTTTAACATTGTGGTGCTTTAAAGCATAAGAATGCATACTGGACTACCAAACACAGCCCTGAGGGATACTGAAAGGTATTGTGCAGAAGAGGAGCACTCCTGAATTTTAGTAGGATTCAGATAAAGAATGCTAAACATTGCAAATTTTTACGCTACTTATATCCTTACTATGAGTAAAATCTCTGTTCACTGTTTTCATGCCACAGTAAGGGATGGAAATTGCGTGGTTGGTCTCCTTGAAGGCAGTTAGTCCCTGTAAACACCGGCAATGAACAACAGATATTCACAATTTTTTTTTTTAATCATTAAATTGCTGTTCACAATTACAGCAATATAATTTGCCATGCAAAATGTGCCTGATTTTGGTCTCAGTTAAATTCCAGGCTGCTTTGCCGAAATATTTTCCAGATATTTTGCTTAATACCAGTAAGAATAAAATCAGCTCAGGCCCAATTTGAAGCCAACCTTATGCTTGCAAAGTGGAACCACACAAAACATGCAGTCTCACAGCTCTGCACAAGGCTGGGTGGAATTTACTCATTTACAATTATATTCTTCTGACTTTTCATTTACTTTTAATCAAGCTAAACAAAACCCATGGAAATTAATACCGGAGAAAAATGTTGCATTCACGTCTCCAAAAAAAAAGAGGGCCAAATTTCACACGGCGCTAATGATTATTTGGGCTTACTGTAGTCGTAAAATCACTAGTTAATTTTTCTCTGATTATCTAAAATGTATTTCCACTGTTGTGGCTCCAGCAATTTAATATTTCCACAGTTCTAAACCTTTTCCTCAGACTTTCAGTCACGGTCACAGATAGTTTATCCAAGAGCCTACAGATATATAACATGAATAAAAAGTATCACAGATACCCAAAAAATAAACAAAAAAATACAAGAAAAAGAAAATACTTAAGAAAAAAGCAGATCGGTGTAATTCAGAGAGAGATTTAAAAGAACAGTTCCCTTGAGAGACTTTAAAAAAAATAAATTAGAAACATCATTTAGAAACTGTATTTGTGGAAGGAAAACTGGCAAAAGCTTCTGAAAAAATCTGAAGTTAAGTCTGTTGACTAAAACCATACCATTCCTTAAACAAATGTTGCCATTTTATAGGTGGAAGAGATCGTAGATGATAGAGAAATAAGCAATCAATGTAATGACAGTTTGTCACCCTCATTAAAGTTTCGGCCTGTCTCCAATCACTATGACCTCATATCCTTCCAAAATAACGAAAGGAAATGCCTATGTAAAGTAATACAGAGAACAGAGAAAACACAGCCCTTCACAAGGCTTTTTCTCTGCCGTCAATTATCTTAATTGACTCTACCTGTCTACAAATGTTGCCCAGTACAGTCATCTAACCCTTACACTGTTACAAATGTGCTCAGGTACTTTTCAGGAGCGTAGCAGCATTACATTTATGTTAGACATTATGTTCAACCTCCGGATATTAATCTTAAAAATCAGGGAGAATCTCTTTGTTGTGATTCCAATGTGCTTTGAATCAGACCTAAAACAAACCATAAATGCTCTTAGTTTTCTTTTTTATCCTAAAAGTCGTGGGCCCCTTTGGAATCCAGGACTTTGTATAAGTTTTTCAAAGTAGGGTGTAAAAGTGTAGAAATCAGCAGTGAGGTTTAATTTCACAGCTACAGGAGATACAAAAAAGACCAGAGGTACAATCTACGGATGAAATAAAAAATAAACCCCTTTTTGTGTGATAGAAGGAACTGCTTATTTCCATCATATCTTAATATTTTATTCCCTGAGTGACTGGAAACTGTCAGGCAGATGGATGAACACTTATGAAATGCAGACCTCAGGACAGAGTGTCTTATACTACAGATTGGCTTCTGTGAGAATAACCCTGTGAGCCACTGATGCCATCACTGGCAACAGCCTCCCACATATCTCCCATTAAAGGAGTTTTTTGTAAGCTGAGACCTTCTCTCCACGCTCAGTGTTGATGTCCTGTCTCTGAATCGTTATGTGCGTCACTTCTGTAGAGTAACACCATTCTGGGTAGAGCAGGGCACCACAGTCTCGTTCTGCAGGACGGCCCCCAAGCTGCGAGTAAGTCCAGATGCCACACCAGGAATGCACCCTGCTTTTACAGTTCCAGTTCTCCTGTGATATTTCGATCATCCTCTTTTTGTAGCTATCAATGACAAGGACAGAATTTTGATGAGGAGAAAAAGCTCTTGCAAAGTTTATTTGTAATTTTGACACCAAAGAAAAATCAAAAGGAATTATGTGCTGTTGCTTAAAATGTGAAATTAGCAGCAAATGGAGATCTCTTAAAGTCCCTAAAGTTGAGAAGACATTCTTTGTGTCATGGAGTAGATACTCAGTGCAATCAGCACGTTCTACACAGGTAATTACTTTTACTACTAATGGTGCCTCCCACTCAGTGAGGAAGATAAGATGTTCCAACACTACTTAATCACAATGCTTCATTATTGCTCCACCACCTACTGGGTAAAACAATTCACATGCTCTATTCAGTGACTCTCACAAATGAGAAAAATTTATGAATATGCGAGCAAAACAGCACATAGTCTACAGAAGAGGCACCGCCCTGAATAATTGTAAAAGACCATAGAAAGTCTGGAACATCTGCAGTTCTTTTTTCTCCTTTCCCCAAATACTCAAGGAAAATAATAAAATTTGCAAAACCAAGAGAAAACCATCCCTATGGTGATTTGATACCCTGAAAGTGTTTTGGGTTCTTTTGCTGAAGCTTCTGAAATTTCCTTGAGACAGAACACGATGTGTAAAAATAGATGCATTCATTGCAGTTTCATGTTTTATTTTTGGTATTATTTTTCATTGTTTTGTGCTAACAGCATGCTACAAATTGTTTTACTACTCAATGCATCAAGAACTGACACAGAAAACAAGAAATAGGCAATAAAAACTCCCTCTTTGCAGGGTTTATAGAATCTTCTACATAGGTTCAAATGAAGAGCAGACAGCGGTTTAGCTGACTGACATAGTGGAGAGGGTCCTGCACAGGGCGGCACACGGGACAGATTTTAAGGAGCTCTTGCCATAATGAAGCCAGTGCAAATCACTTTGGAAATTGCACCAAAAAGTCATGGAGTGTCTTTATTTTCCATTAATGTAAAAGACAAGTATGTACTGCTGTTGTGCATTAAAAGAAAATTTTGGCCCACTGGCCACCGAAGTCTGAATGCTGCCCTTTTCCTGGAGACGGCATGTAAGAGTGGGGGCCCTTGACTTCTGTCTCAGGACAGGCCAGGAAACAAGTTCGAGCATTTAATACATCTCCCACGTACCCGACCTTGGTTACACCTGTGTTACAGCAAGCAGTGGATGAGTAGTAATTTATAAAGTTGAAGCTGTTTGTTATCTCAAACCCATTGAGCCCCACGTTGGGCGCCAAAAACTGTCGTGGTTTTACTCCAGCCGTTGGCTGGGCACCACATAAACGCTCGCTCAGTCCCCCCCATTGGAAAAGGGGGAGAGAATCGGAAGAGCGAAAGTGAGAAAACTCGTGGGTTCAGATACAAGAGTTTAATCAGTGAAGCAAAAGCCGCGTGCACAAGCAAAGCAAAACAAGGAATTAATTCACCGCTCCCCATGGCAGGCAGGGGTTCAGCCATCCCCAGGGCAGCAGGGCTCCATCACGCGTAATGGTTTCTTGGGAAGACAAACGCCATCACTCCGAACGCCGCTGCCCCCCCCTTCTTCTTCCTCCCAAGCCCCTTATAAACCGAGCATGACGTCATATGGTATGGAATACCCCTTTGGTCAGTTTGGGTCAGGTGTCCTGTCTGTCCCCTCCCAACTTCTTGTGCACCCCCCGCCATCCTGCCGGCGGGTCGGTGCGAGAAGCCGAAAAGTCCTTGGCTCTGTGTAAACATCGCCCAACAACAGCAAAAAACATCTCCACTATCACCGCTGCTTCCAGCACAAATCCAAAACACAGCCCCATACTGACTTTCTTGAAGAAAATTAACTCTCTCTCAGCTGAAACCAGGACAATCTCCTACCTGTCTTCATATTTTCCCAGTACCGTGGCAAAACCAAAACCCCCAGGTAGTTCCCAGTTCCCAGAACACCTCCTAAGTTAATGTCAAAGAGAAAGCTGTGGCAAGAAAGGGATTTTCTAACAGCACTCAAGAACAAACTACTCGAGGGATGGGAATTCTCATTCGGCAATGACAGTCCAGTCTTTTTGCAACAATTTTACTACTAAACCATGTTTTAAATGATGTCACTCTGTCCTTTATGCTTACATACACTTGTGCATATTCCTGTCTATGAGCTTGCTGGCCGCTCCTTGCCAAAGCCCTTGCCTCAAACCAGTGTCAGGTGATATTCTTCCCCTTGCCAGGAGAGACTTGAAGGCTGGTGGAATGGCAGGTCAATGAGATGTCTTACAGATATGGGTGGGATCAGGAGAGGATACCAGCTGAAATCCATGACTTGAGAATTCTGAGACTATTTCTGGCTGGAGAAATGAACTAGCAAAGGAGGAGCAACAGTAGGAAACATGGATAAAGTCCTGCTAACAGGTCAGAGGCTGACCACTTCAGTGATGATGGGAGAGAGGTGTTTGCAGCTTTCCATCTCTGTCCTCATTTCTCTCATAAGTGATCCTTTCTGTCTGAGTGTTCAGGGGCAGAAACAAGCTGCTCTGATAACACCTGAGCTTGCTGAAATCTGGAAGTCTGTGCTTCCAGGAAGGCTAGCAAAACACACAGATGCATCTTCATTCCTGAAGAATATTAATAACTATAAGGAAAAGGCTTATTCTGTGAAGTAATAAACTGCCCATGGGAAAAACTGTCACATTTTCATTGTAAGAGTCCCAGTAAAACAGTGGGAGGATGTCTAACAGGGACAATGCGATTGCATAAGCGTTTTGCCTTTTGGATTCCTTAAAGTAGCATCTTATCCTTGTGGCTGGAAGAATAACTAATAAACGGGAAGAAATCTAAATTTATTTTGGTGAAATCCTAACACGCTTAAATGAGAGTCATGATTTTGAGCAACATGACTTGGATCAGCACTCGAGCAGGCAATGTTCTCAGCTTCCCATCCTGCCCCACCACTGCTACAAATGTTTCTTACAGCTCTCTGTGTGGCCGCATTGCACTGAAGACATGTATAAATATTTCTATTGACTCAGCCAGGATGAGCAATCTAGCTTCTAGTCACTAGACCAGCAGTGAAGCAGGCTTACTAGCCTTCTCTAAAATACTGATTTATATTCACCATCTGTATCTTTTATTTTGGCTATTAGTAGCTGTATGTAGTTTTAATATTTTTATTCACTTTCATCACAGAACATCAGAATGACACTAGTTGCAGACAGCACCTGTAACAACAGATCGTGATTAAAGGGGGAAGATGGATAAAAGTGTGTACACACAGTTCAACGTGCATGTAGGATGCTTCCTAAAAACCTTTAATAATCCAGGGCAATATCGTATTCCTCTTGTGACAGGACCCTCTCAAATGGTTACTAGACACTAGAGGGGTTGGGATGAAGTGTGTTCCCTACACCCAGGTTCTGTGATGAGGAGTGGAAGGAGTCACTGCATATGAACACTGAATGCAAATGTTGGAAATAAATATAAGTTTTACCTTGAGGAGTTGCTAATAAATGAAAAAGTGTGGTGTAAATTAATGAGAGAATTAAGCAGAGTTTATTTTCCATAAGTGTTTGCGGTACTTAATGGTCAAATGGATAAAGCAGTAAATTTTAGGGCCTTTCACTTTTCTTCTTTCAAATTGAAAAATAGAAGGAGGACAAAAAAGCAGGTATTATTCCTGACTTGGACAACTTAACAGTAAGATCCTTTTCTAATCGAGGTATTGCTAGAGGATTCACCTTTTGGGAGACAGCAAGCTCAAAGGTGTCATGGTCAGAGCTGACTGTCAGCTCAGCTAACCAATGCTCAAGGTATAATAACTTACTGATAAGGAAATCAAGGGAATTTTTAAGCATGTGCACGTGGAGAGAAAAATTATTTAAGAAGTCAGATATATGTGTGCCTTTTAGAAAAAATAAATGTATGCATTTGCTTTTTACTAATCAAATGGAAAATTGTTTTGTTTTAATGGTTTTGAAACTTCCCCATCCCTCGAGCAAACAGTACCCATTACTTTAAACACCTCAGTGTCTAGTAATTGTTCACAAATGTGTCAGGCTACCAGTAATTTAAGTCCTGTCAGGAATAAATCTCAGACACTCACTTCTTCCAGTCAGTGACTTGAAAAAAACCCGCCCACATGTCAATTACAGGAAGCTCCGCGCGGTGGCTTTGTTCGCAGGCTGTGTAAACAGAAAAAGCTTCCTCCTCGCTAACAACTGTTTTCTAAACCCTATATAAATGTTTATGTGAACTATCCTGCAACAGCATCTAAAGCAATAAAAAGCAGGCACGTAAAAAACAATCTGTGTTGTACTTGTTGGCAATAAATGTACAGCCTGTGGAAGCTGTATATCCAGTTGTGAATTATTTTCGCTCAGAGGTCTGACCTCAAAACATTTAAATGTTAGACTGTAAATCAAAATGATATACTTCTACTATCTACAGATTATTCCCCAGTTTCCGTGTCCTGCTAAATACGTGGGTCTGCAAATACTTGCACATTAATATGCAAATAAGCACACAGGTAGAGGTATATTCCAGAGAGATATAGGGGAAAGTCAAACAATCAAAATCTATGAGTGGGCATATTTTCTCACCTATGTTATTGTTCTCTGCAAGCCACCAGGGAGTAGCCACAACCTGGTGTATGACTGATGCGGCATAAGGAACAGAAAAAATCGCTGGAGAACAGCTACAGGAAGAATTTTAAAAGACCAAACAAGGTAAAATCTGGAAAGCTCAGGGTCATGAAGTGACATGCTCACCTCACTGACACATTAGGAGAGACTGATTCTGAAATGAGGTACTCAAAAGCCTTGTTCAGCTAGTCTGGAAGAGCCTAGGTTCCTCATATGTCTAAGTTTTGACTAATAAATTGTGCTAAGCACCAAAATTTTTGCTGTTTACCCTTCTCTTGCAATTTTAGTTCACATTGCAACAAGGTAAATGCTAAACATCCTTCTGCCTAAATTTGCCCATATGGCCTGATCCAACAGCTGTGAGACAACCTCATGGATCAAGGGCTGCCACCACCTTCACCTTTGGCAGGAGCTCACCAGTTAGGATGTTGTATTTGCCTTCAGTGTAGAAGACTCAGGTTCAGACCCCTCCATGTCCTGTTTTAGAGTGGGAATTTTAACTGTCCTCTTGCAGCAAAGCCCTCGGATGCTGCCCTCCCTCCCAAGGTGAGTATCCAACAGGCTTTCCCACTGAAACTCCTTCACTTTGTCTACACATTTGAATATTCGTTAGAAGAGAAACTGGAAGGTGACGCTCCCACATTCTGTATCAGCACCCCAGCCAGCAGACTTAATCTGTCTTTCTATCTCCTCTCATCCCGTCTTTAATATCTTTCTATGCAAAACAGGAACGGTTTGGTGGTTAGTGTGCTCTCCTGGCAGGTGGCAGAACTGGTTGAAATCCAGTTAGGCAGAGGACAGTTCCATGCTGCAGATAAGAGCCCTAACTGTTGGCAGGATAGCAGAGCCAGACCATACTTTGCTCCAGGCAGAGGTACCTGGATGGGAGCCCCAAGCACAGAGGTGCTTGAGCTGGCCAGAGAGCTCAGGGTCTCTCTTTGCTGGCTAGTTTGGATGCCTAGTCTGGCCTCCTGGCATTTCCAGCCCCAGAACTTCCTTGCTTGGAGACCTTCGCACTAAACCCACCACAAAACAAGAGGGCATCCAAATGCTAAGCCTATTTGGGCTACAAACTCTGATTCAGACAAAGCCTTCACACAGGGAGTTTTGCTGAGTTACACATGACAGATTTTGAAGTTCTTCATGTATACCATGAAATCCCCATTCAGTTCACTGACCCGGACTTTGGAAGGGATAGGCTGAGATCCCTCCAAAATTTCCCTGTAACCGTTTTGCAGATAAGGATTAGTTAAACAGTATGGGTCTTTCTCATGTGAGTAAATCTGATCCTCCAAGAACAAAGAATAAGGAAGAACTTTAAGAACTGGCGCAATGCAAAGAGAAATGGAGAAATGGCAGTGACTTTCCAAACCATGAAGCATCCCGTAGCTAAAAAAGCTAGTCCATGCCAGCATACACAATTTAGGATTGAGTCCTGAGGTTCCCAACTTGGGAAACGCTCTAATTTAAAAGCACAAGGCTTTTTTGGAGGAGAGAATGCAGGATCTGGCCCGAACCTTTTAGCCAGAATGACTCATCCTCCATTGTGCTATATTTCTTTATGGTAGATCATATTATATTGCCAAATGAAAGGAATACGATGTTTGGCAGAGGGAAAAATACAGACAAACAGGGAGAGCAGATGAGGTGCTGCAGTTCAAATTGTGCTTTTCAGTTTTTTGTGTATCATAACTGTATGCAAGGATGCCCTGGAGCTATGCTATGAGAAGAGCACTTTAAGAGGAACCAACATAAAGAAACAAATAGCAATAAATGACATGAGTATAGCACCTACTTATTTTTCAGAGATACAGAAGATTGGAAACAGTAGAAACATTATAGCATTGTACAAAGTGTATTTTCATACCTTATGAGATATATTTATGAGACAGATACAAGGACTAGAGTAGAAATATATACGCATATGTATTGTATAAGAAAAAGAGAGAATGGGAGGGATCTGGGAAAGAAATATTAGGGGAAAAGTTTCAAGAATTTTCATTTGAAATTTTCACAAATATCCAAATAATTTGGAAGCTGCCTCCTAATTTTGTTCTTCTGTATGCTACATCTCTAGGAAACCTCCTGACCATCCTTCTGTTAATGCTTCGACCGCTGACTCCCAACTGGAATAATTTTATGTTTTGAGGAGTAACGATGAGACTTATGAGCAAGTGAAAAAGCCAGGGGAAGGGAATTGCCGGAGAACATTAGGTACAAACCCTCTGTTTTTAGTTTAAGACTTGCTTGCATAGTATATTTAGGATAATTTGGGACTGCTTTCCTGCCCTGGTTTTTGACTGAATCACTGGAGAAGTCTTATGGAAAAGAAAAACACTGAGGCTGAACTGTAGCTTCTAGAGACTTCATGAAGAAAGAGGAAAGGCTGTGAAATAGTCACTTCAGTAAGCTATGCCGAAACCCGTGGAGTGTGTCACGCTGCCACGTTGTGCGTAACAATCCTAAAGAGCTCATCAGAGGAGATTGTAAAAATATTCATCAAAAATTTCTCCAGAAAATATCAACTTCCTAGTGCAAATAATAGAAGAGTTCTAGATCAAAAACGTCAAAGTGCATCACAGAAGCTGTGGCCAGTGTCTCCACTGCTGATATATTGAACCAGAGTCTCCCCTCAGAGTCTTCCCTGCCAGGGTAGATGGGTGCCTTGCATGGCTGAAGATGCAGCGGGAGCAGCAATATCACAGGGACCCTGTTCAGCCCAGGAGAAGAAGGAACTGAAGCTGTCCTGACCTACCTTCCCAACAGGACAAGTTTTCCATATCAAAATCCTTCAGATCCCACCTACTATCTCAGCAGCCTGGTAGATTGCTGACTTCAGCTGGTGAAGGGTGCTGAGCCCCTGTCACAAGGCATATTCCACTTTGCAGGATCGGGCCCTTGGGCATTCCTGAGGGAGCAAGGCTAGATGACAGCTGAGCGGCTACGCAGTTAAATGCAGTTGGAGAATACATCTTTCAATGATGAAGCACAGGGTACAGAGTTTAGCTACTTAGTTCCTCATGAAAAATATCTTAAGAAACTTTTTTTTCCCAGGGAAATTATTATTATTTTTTTTTTCCTCAAGGAAAAACAACTACTCTGTCACTGAATAAAAATGCTCAGGGTGGATGGGCCTCTAACCCCTTTAATTCCCACCCCTGGGGGGTGAAACCTTTCATAAATCTCTCATGGTTCAAAAGAAACCAACCACGTGATTTTTGCCCCATACGTGAGATGACAACACCACACAACCTCACTGCAACCCGTTATGGATTCCAGCCTAGGTGAACGATTAGATAAGACATTTCTCCTTCTCATGAGGGTATCTGTTCATATTTTGCATGGTGTGGAAAGAACGTACTGTGCTGAATGACGACTGATGATGATTAATGTATTATTCTACAGAGCATTATGGTTTCTTTTCATTTGTACTGCATTGTTAGGAGTAAAATGTGATAAAATGGCTGTAACTGTTTTCCACCCTACACTCCCCCTCCCCCTAGAATTGTTAAAAATAGCATTTGAAAAATTATTGAAAAGGAGAGAAAAAAGAACCCTATTTTCTGCTAGTGTAAGTGGGTCTAGCTCCCCTGAATTTAATGAAGCTTCATTCATTTATAGCCACAAACAAATTTTGGCCCTTTTTGATAAACACGTATTTTACTTTATTTTGTTTGCTTTTCCTTCCTCCCTTACTTTAAGAATTGAAAATATGGCCAATATGAATATTTCAAATGTAATGTAATCCAAAACTGGAATTTCAACATGGATATTTTAAAGCACTGAAGCAATCTTTGTAAGTAACTTCCAAAAATGCTGTGCTTGGGAAAACGTGTTTTGGTCAGGGAAGCTGATAATCATTTTTATGGGTGAAGAAAAAAAATAATTAAAAATTAAAAAAAAAAATTTCTGAAAATAGCAGAAATCATCTTTTATCATGCAAGAAAAACAATGTTTAGATCTTTATTATTTTTTATGCATAATAGAGGTAAGTATAGTTCCCTCTTCCTTACAAAACACCCATGAGCTTATCTACACATGGGCAAGAAGGCTCTATATTCACTAATAAAAAGTCCAGAAATTCCAAGTTTATTCTAACTTTGCTTATGTGCAGCTGCCTTTCCTCCTCTAAAGCTGTTATTACATTTTTTATCATAAAACACTGTCCATGTTGCCAGCTCCTCTCCTTAAGTGCTCTAAAGTTTAGAGAACAAAGAACATCACAGTTAATCCTATCCAAAATTTTATCTGAAATCATTCAGATAAGCCATATTTTGCTTGAGCTCTGCTTGGAGCAAGTGACAGAGTTTCAGATACAGTAATTTGCTGTGTTTCCATTTAAAACAACTGATGCTTCCCACTTCTAATACACTGGAACGTACTATCCATGTCAGTTGTTTACATTTGGGGATTATGGAGTTATGGGATTGTTTGAGTCTGATTTTTAAGCCCATTAGGCATGACTTTGAATGCACACTCACCACAGTTCCACATTCACGTAAAGATGCTGTATGTGTTGCTGAGTGAGCCTACGTCTTTGCAAGAGAAATTATTTTTCATTTGCACCTGCAGTTCTGGACTAGTTTAGGAACAGAGCTGCATGTGCATTCCACGGATAGAACCTGTTAAAACATCCGATCTATGCGTTTACATAAGAAGTTACAACTATACTCTTAATTTGCTTTTTTCACTATTTCCTATACGTGCAATACATTGGGAACATATCTTCATAAAGCAGAGCCCAAAACTTCAAGAGGAATTAAGTCCTGTAAAGTACTGTTGGTTTTCAGGTGCGTTGTTCGACGTTACAGATGCTGCTGGAGAAGTCAGCCCTCTCTCACATGGCCTCGAGCAGGCAATGTGTGAGCCAGGAACAGCAGGCAGGATTTCCTGCCTTTCAGCCGAGCACATCGGGCGGCACTGCCCCTCTTGCTGTTACCATTTTTTACTTTACCACCGTGCAGCTGCTTTGTGAGGAACCAGATGTAGGTGTGCAAGCTTTGGGGCTGATGCCCCACCAAGAACAGCCTCTGCGCTTCCCTGGGGGAGAGGTAATCACCCAGGGACCTGACATGGGGCTGGAAGAGGATTTCCCAGTCATTCATCCAGGACTGTGAGCTTCTCTGCTCCTCACACCTACACAGTGCAACTTCCAATAACACAGGTGGGTTTTGTACCAAAGCTGTGAAACTACTTAATTGTCCTGCTTCAAACCTCATTTGGAGTAAAATGTTACAAAACACAAAGAGCTAAGAAGTGCAGTGGAGGCCTCTATTCCAGGTCATTTAAGAACACAAATTCCAGCATTTTGGCATTCAAATCTCTCTCATTTATAATTCCCACCCAGCTTATTTTCTATCATTAAAAAAAAATAATCAGATGAAGTAGAGTTCAACGGCAAGGAGCGCTACTAAAACTAAACTACAGCAGGGAGAACTATTCACTTCAGCTTGGTTTAAACTTTAGCTCAACCATACTTGGCTCTTGTCAATTCATGTCAGATTCTTAAGGTTATTTGATTTAGGACAGCCTTGCTGCTGTCCATAGGCCTTGCCAGAGAACAGAATAAAAAATAAGTTCCAGGAAGGGAGTTGAGGGGAGTTGTGAGGCCTGATTACTCAAAGATTCATTTTTTGACAATGTACAGGCTTGGGGATAAAATAACATTGGAGGACGAGAAATGTCACTATGGACCTGAACCTGCAAATACTTATGTATGTGTTTTAACTTTACTACTGTGGGTAGTCCTGCTGAAATTAATGAGACTGCTCAAGGGGGTAAAGAAAAGCATATGCACAGGCATTTCCAGGATCGGAGACTGTGCTTAAGACATGAAGAGTTCCAGGGCCTTCATTTGGGAGTACTCATATGCTTGTAGTTAAACATGCAGGAACATTTGTAGCATCAAGGCCCAAAATTCTTGCGTTGTAAATAATAGGAGATGGGAACCTGAAGCCAACTGTATTTGGAATGAAAAAGGCAGGAAAAAGAAAAAGAATCCCATGATCTCACAGCAACATGGGTAACAGTTACAGCCCTTTGGTCAGACTGGGAGTTGGTATAAACTGGAGCTGCTCCCTGTGACCAAAAAGGTGAATAAATGTAAAATTAAGTCTACACTTAATTGCTTTCCAGAACAGGGACCTTAAGGAATATGCAACCTTTNTGCCTTTTTTTTTTTTTTTTTTTTTTTTTTTTTTTTTTTGAGTGCAGTCGTTACACTTTGAAGTGTCAGCTTAGTCTGACAAGATACAAGAGTCTGGAAAGATGAGAAGTCTTGGGTCCGGGGAATGGGAGCAATATGGTCACTGCTATGTGCTTCAGCACAGGCAGACATCAAGCTGGTTTCACAGGGATCACTGTCAAATGTCAAGGAGACTGGAAAATTCTGAGATATTAGAAATAGTAATAAAAGCTCAGAGATGGGGAGTATGTTAAATTGTTTGATTCTTTCCGTATTTTTGTGTCTCATTTAATATTTGCTTCAACATAATGAACCTGAGCTTAACGGGTTTTATTCTTTGCATGGTCAGTTTCTTACTTTTAATACTATTTCAAACATCAGAGGGAAGAAAGAGTTCTGGTATCATAACAGTTAAGAAATAATAACAAAACATCAGTTGAGTTTAGTTAATAGGAGCTTTGTTGTGTAGCAGGACCCAACAAATAGCAAACAGAAAGATGTCTGTTGCCAAAGCAATTTCGGCTCTAAGTAACTCCTCAGAAAATAAGATATTTTTGTTTTTAGGAAGCTTTGATAGGGTCGAGATGCTCAGATGTTTCAGAGAGGAGAAACATTAAAACACCTAGCCAGATAATTTAACTCCAGAGTCCCCAAAGTAGTTCACCCTGCTCTGTTACAGCGGAAGCCAAATTTTGTGGAAATAAGTACTTCATCTCCAGGAGCCACATGGATCTAAGAGCCTTCTCCTAGTGTGTTTACATTGCCTAAGTTCTTCATTTCCTCTGCCTGAAGCAGCGAATTGCAATGGAATTGAATGCACAGTAAACCTACCATGTAGGAAAGGTTTATGCATTATGTTAAAAAGTTCTGTCTTGATAAATGGTGCCATTAGCATCTGGAATTCACTGCATTTGTCGGGTTAGGCCATTCTGAAAACAGTCTTTAAAAGTGTAACAAATTTGCTCAAATGCTAATGAGCTGAACCACCACACTGATCTGTTGACTGGAGCCAAATATATTTAAAAGTTTAAAGCATTTGTGTATTACCAGTCACCATACTTAGTGTTCTAAGTACATATCAGTTTTCCTGGGAAAAAAATTGTATATACTCACAGCTTAGAACTCCTCTCCTGAAAATATGTCCTAACTGGTCATTAGAAAAGATTATTTTTTCATACTCTGAATTTCACATCCATAGGATTGAATACAGAAATTCTCAAAAGATCAACTATTTTAATCAAAACTTTTTTCACCTACGTTCTTACTCCTCATAACCAACTGGTAAATGTCCCCTGCACCGAAAAGGACCCTTCTGTTCGTGTGTAATAACTGAATTCTCACCTTTTTGGTACACAGGGCAAGGAGCAGGAATGTCAAGGCAAGCGGTGAAATTTAGCCCTCTCTATTCATGTGTGGAAAGAGGGGAGAGGGAAATGACCTCTCTGGGCAACCCTTACTTTCTTGAATGTTCTAGTTTCCTAACCGCCTTGCAGACAAATGAATAGTGGCCAGCAGCAGATAACTTGGTAGCTAACTGCTTTTAAGATACCAAGAAAACCTCACCTGAAACGCATGTAGTTTTTTAAAAAGTCAACAGAAAATGTTTTCGTTAGAACACAGGGGAGGCCAGAAATTTGAAAGCATAAAGTCTAAATTGAGTCTATGGTCTGGCTCTAGTCTTTAAGTCAAACCCAAGAAACTGGAGCCAAATTATATATTGCATGACGAAGATGTTTAATGGAATGATATACATAGTGACAGTAGACCACCAGGAACTAATGTCAGAATATTTTCATTGGCTTCTGCTCTTCCTTGGCTCATCCTCACTCACAGACACAGAGCTGAGCTGGAGTAAGGAATTCAGCAGTAGCCTGACTCTACTTATGTTGGCTTTCTGTCGCTAGTGGTCAGCCACAAAATATCCACCCAAGTAGCAGCTTGAGGTGTAGGGCACTCAAACTATGCAGAGATCTCCCCTGTCTTAGGTTGTTTCTGATGCACTCAAACTACAATACAGTGTTACTCTGAGAAACAGAATCCACCCTCCCGTGCTTGGGTATTCAGGTAAAAAAATGGAGAGGGATTTAATTAGCATTTTATAGATGTGCATGTTGGGCTCGGTGAAATTTTTCATGAAAAAAAAATTACATTCCAGGTTGTAATTATTCACAGATGAGGGGCAAGATTAGCAAATGTTTCGATGGGCGGAAAAAGCAACTAAAATACCCTGAACTTCTGTCAAGTAAATTTTTTTTTTCTGTTTTTTAGATGAAACTCCTTTAAACTCTTGATCTGTAAGTGACAGTCACTTTGAAATCTGATAAATTAAAAAAAAAACTTTAAAGGTGTAATAAAGCCTGGAAAGAAACCAATTATTTTATTTTCTGGTTTGCCCATCAAATTTAAAAAAAAAAATAAAAATCGATTAATCCCTCAGACCTTCCTGGCAGCACTAAATGCTACAAGGAAAGCCTATTTTTTTTTTTTTTCAGGAATAAATTTACTTTACAGAACAGCACAATGATATAGTGCAGAGCTCCAAACATAAATGGAATACTCCGGGCAGAGCTTCCACCACTAGGAGTAAATTCAAGAAAAATATTGACCGACCCTCTCTGTTTTCTTTTCTCTGCAGTATGTAGTATTTCTAGTAGGATGCACAACAAAGCACTTGCGTTCTCCTGCACTATTGTCAGAAGAATTTGCTGAATGCATCTGCGAGTTGACATGGCATGTGAATCTCTCATGCCTTGTTTGCAGAGATGCAAACTTTCAGCCTCCGAACATCCCGTGTCCTCTGCTTATTCTCTGCAGTCTCTCTGTTACCCGTGGCATTTTGCATTTGCTGTTTTCTTAGGTATACTTAAAATAACATGCCAAATGAAATCAACATACTGTTCAATGAATGCCCTGAAAGTTTGATATATTTAACAGTTTTAACCCCACTAACCAGTTTAATGTTTAATTACATAAAGCTGTGTGGTCCCCAACTGGTTTGAACCTTCAACACTAGTCAAAACAAGTTAAATCCAGCAAAGCAGAAAATACAGTTGTGAGCAAGCAATATGCTGCCTAAATTGTTTAAGATGTCTTGCAATTTGTTAACCTTGAATGGTTTTATTTTGAGCAACATTTTCATCCTGGCCTTATCTGGGCCTTTCCAGCTTTTGCAGCCCTGCAGGTTCAGTTCTATAACTGAATTGAGAACACATATTAAATACTAAAATGTCTGTTTTCTCTCCCCAAAATTAAATTCTTAAGACAAATAAATAGCTTAAATTCCACCCACAATTAATTCCATTCGCATTCTTCTGCAAATTACAGGCATGAAGAAGTTGGCCAGGTTTCGAAATCTGGCGCTTCGTTTTCCAGCCAAAGCGGCTGCAAATGTGAATATTTGAGAGATAACTTCTTTATCTTTTCTGTTCTTGTCATGTCCTGACTCTCAAAGCAAGCCTAGAACTTCCATTAGAAAAAAGATATTGTGATATTATAAATAACAGACTGTAGTGTCCAGCTCTATTTTCAGACCATGCAGCCGTGACTTTCACCTCAAGCTCTGTGCCTTCTGACTGAGGACAACAAAAGAGTTTGTTTCATCTGCACATTAGAGAGCAAACTGGTGGCCTTTGGACCACATGGGAAGACGGACACTGGAAGAAAGTGGCTCAAGAGCAAATTATTTGCATTGTCATCTTTTCAGAATTCAGATATAAAAAGGCACTGAGGTAGAGCAATGCTGGGAAAAATTAAGATTTTCCCAGACTTAACCACTTTCCTTTTCAAAAAGATTTATAACATGCATGAATCTCAGATGTCACATCTTATTGTGCATAATTATACTGATGTCTAGACTAAACATTATATATATACCCACACATACATATAATTACATATCCTTATGACTATGTATTACTGTTTTTCTATAATACCTATTCCATGGCAGTGTTTGTAAGTGTGTTTTATATCTCAATGATTCATAAAAACCTATATACCATGAGAAATTATTTTATCCAACATGCAAGTCAGCACTAGACCTGACACCAAAGTCTTAATGAGGTCTTAACTCACCTATGGTATAATCGGCTATGGGATAAACATCTTATCCTGCATACTATAATCACTTAATACATCTTGCTTATCTATCTGAAGATACAAATGAAACGTAAGTACATAAGTATATACTCCTGGTCATCCCACCCATTAAGATGAAGGGATACATTCTGTAATCAACATAGCAGTTAATTACATTCATAACAGACTTCTACCCATTCCAGAAAGCTTTGTAGGCAGGGTAAAGCATTTTCAGTGTGCATTGTTGGGTAAAGATAAAACAAAAATCAGAAACTGCTACTCTTGTACATGGGTTTGTAATGAGGATGTACGCTCACCTTGGCAACCTCATACGTGTGGTTCTTCTCTCAAGATGCCACTAGCTTGTAAAGCACATTACCAGACAAGCTAGATGGATTCCTGACCTACTTAATTTCAATTGTGAAATCTTCCTCAGTTTTTTTGTCTGATTTTTCCAGGCATAGTTGCAAGTGACCTTACAATGTACTATATATTTCCGGCAAATATTTGTATGCAGAAGCAGTGAAGTTGAGGTGTTCTCTTGGAGTCTACTGGGAATAGTGACAACATCAGACAAAAGATGAAACAGCAGGGCCTGCAACACTTAGACATCTGTACTTGAAGTTTTTGTTTGAGAAAAAAATTTCCATAGTAATGTGCAAATGGATTCCTCACATGTTTTTACAGCACATCCACATTTATCCATCCCTGCTTTCCCTGATAGGTTAGCCAGGCCAATAGCTGCACAGTATCTGCTGTCTTCCACAAGGTGGAAGGTTCCATTACAATTTTTTATATCTGGATTCTCACCCTTTATACTTATCAGAATCCCAGGAAGGCAGCTGAATTCCTACCAGAATACCCTTGGGTTGATTTATGAGGGGATTGCACAGGTCCTTTAGCTAGGGGAAGCTAGCTGCGGTTTGGGGATCTCCCGGACAGTCCTAGGGTTTGCATCTGTGGGACATGGCAAAAACAGAAAAAAGCATGCCTAAGAGAAGGGAGGGAAGGAGGAAAGGGTCTTCTTTGGTAGTGCATGGAGGATCTCCTCAAGGAAACACACAGAAAATGCAGTGGATCATGAAGAAATATAATGCAGTCTGACAGCCAGTATATTTAACAAAAAAAAAGTGTGAGTGAATTTAGTGCTAGGAAAAGTGACAGACTAACAGGCTCTTGCTGCAGCCGGGCACATGAGGGGTTAGCATGAAGTTTTCTCCACGCAGCTGCCAATGGACCACCACACGGACCTACTTTCTTCTGCAGGGCTTCCCTTCAATCAAATTTCGGAGCACTGAGGACTAATCCACAGGCGCACTGCAGCAGTTGCACTGACAGCCTGTTTCACTTGTTAAATAATAATCAGCTCTCAAAATCAGCTCAGAAATTATAAAATAAAGTTATAAAAATAGCATACAGACCATATGTTAGTTTTCATTTCAAAGTTTATCCTTGCTCTAAAGAAGGTTATATCATATTCATTTCTCTGAAAACAGTCAAGATATAGGAATTTAAAATACCATGAAAGTGTTATCTATAGAGTGCACTCTGGAGTACCAAGAAAGAAATCACATATGCATGGGATTACAGAATACATTTCAAGTCAACAGAGAAGCACATACAGTAACTAAGAAACAAACATGTTTTTCTGACTCAGATAATTGAGTTTAATTTAATTTTAAGAAATCTGGATCTGTCTGGCCTGTTAGCAGTCATGAACAGATACAATAAAATGAGATCAATAATGTCCTGCACTGCCCGATATGTAAATTATGCTCTGCAACGAAATAAAAAGAGCTAACGTCTGACACTGAGGAAGCCAGCCTGAGTCCCTGCTCTAACGCAACCGCAGTCAGTGTGGACACCCCCCCTCTCTGTGCTTCTGGTCCCTGTGATCAAAACGTTGGCTGAGGCCTGCAGGGATGTATGATGAAAGACCTCAGCACTTACACTGAGAGTATGAGACGGGGGGGAGAAGTGCTGCACCTCTGAAAACTCTCAAAAAGTTGGAAAGTCTGTGAATTCGTGCTCCGTGTGAAGTAGCTCAGAGGCTGCAAGACCAGACAATGCCTATCCTCCTGCATAGCAAGGGAAACCCAGCAGGTAGATCCAAAGAGGAACAATAGGATTATGGATAAGATTTTTTTATTATTATTTAAAATGTTAAAGTCAAAAAAGTAGAAATGACTGCTATTAGGACTTCAAACACTCTCTCAACATGTAATCAAGTATTTGCCACAGAGACGTTTGCGATCGCAGTTGGGGTGGGGCCACAGGACAAAGTCTTAATTAAACTGGCGACCGAGACATATCATGTGGTCAAAATCCTGAAACTAGATGTCCCTGGGAACATTCAGATAGATTCAAGGGCTCAAAACAATAATCCCTTTTCCCTTCTTACCACCACAAAAAGAACAAAAAACCTAAAAAGAACAAAAAAATCAGCTCCATTTTTTCCTTATTTTTCTGTGAATATTTTGTCTCTGGAAGATACCAGTACTGCCATACCAAAACACGCACAGTTAAAAAACATGCCAAGGAGACATTGACCTGCTCTGTGGCCTCAAGGCTATTTTATTATCTCTGTAGCTGTATGAGATACTTAGAACTGATTGTTCAAATAAAAAGTAGTTCAGATAAAATGTGGATAGTCGATGATATACTGGTGTCATCTGATTTTCTTGGGGCAAGAGCTGTAGTTTCCTGAATGTATCAACTCTTCAGTTGGCCAGTGTCAGACTCATTTGAACAGTTCAAGCACAGAACTTCTTGTTCATGCAGTTCTCATACTTACCACATATTTTACCATCATGTTTCTTGCACGTGCAGCCAGTCTTGACAGATATAATCTCCAGACCTACAATGGCTGCATATATTGTACGTATTTTGGAAGGTATGGAAGGAATCTGAAGACATTGCAGCATCTGTTAGTTACATATGCAAAAAGGAAACTTAAGAATTACCATATGGGGTTTTGAAGGACTTAAGTTCAAATTTTGTCCTTCGATGCATGAGCACAGCTCTCTGCAACTTTAAAGGTTTACCTAAGTCAGAAAGATTTTTAAGTTGTTTTCTTTTTTGTTTTAACAGAGAAAAACATAGTTACGTGATATTCCAAAGGAAAAAAATGGTGTTTGCTGTATCACAGATTTGAGTACCTAGCATTAGAATTGTATGGGATGTTTCAGATCAGGCAGGTAGGAAAAATCTGGTGTAAAACCGAATCTTTAGGTTGTATTCTGGACAGATTTGAGTCACCAAAGAGACATGCCTACATTTCTGAGACCCACTGCACTAGTGGCTAAAAAATCAGTAGCAGTTCTTGTATCCTTTATTTCTGAGCACTCAACAGGAGATAGTTGAAAAGGGTCTGCTGATCAGAAATTCCTGGGTAACCACTGACTTCTCCTTTTGAATGCCTGTAACTGGGAACTGAAAAATAGAACGTGGCAACTCTCTTTTTTATAATGTGTTTGCATTATGTTTTCCTTCAAATGCTAAGTGTATGGAACGTAAGTGCCAAAGCAGCCTAGCAGTGAATATGACAATATAGCAGGAATAGCTGCTAAGAACAAATATTTGGCCAGCTATTATGGGACAAATGTGCAAATACATGGAATTTGCAGTTCCCTGTGTAAAACATGTGCACATCCCAAGCGTGCACAGAGAAGATTGATAACTGTCCACAAGTACACCTGATCAGGCATTTGCCCATGTAATTCCCCTGGTTTTAGTGTGCACAACCAAGGTAGCTGCACATAAATCAGGCGTGTAACTGGGCAGAGGCTGTGTGTGAAATCACGACCATTTTTCAGTGTAGCCAATTCTACTTATTTTATCGCTAGTCTCAGAATAGTTAGTACTTGTCTTTAAAGCCTGTTTCCTCCAGTCCTGTAGTTTTGTGAGGCTCTCATATTTCATTAAAAAACCAAAAATAACAAAAAGAAAGCATGCAGTTCTTATGGTCACAGGGAAAAGCTTGAAACTGAGAACGCACCAGCTCTAAAAGTAGAAAGCAAACTGTAAGAATCCAATATGTGTTATTAAAAAAAAAATTAATTTCAAAAGACGCTCATGATTTTTAAGACTGTACTTAAGATTTCTCAGCATATGGCATTGGGAAAACTGCTATTTTCAAATGCATAATGTTTTATGAACACGTAAGCAGATAAAGCACTGTAGATGCATCAAAATACAGGCAAGGAAGAGACCTTCTGCAACAGCAAATGTATTTCTCCTTACATCACATCCAGCCACTTAGTAGACTTTTGACCAGGAAGATACACAGTTGTATCTCCCTCTCTTCTCAGCTGTATCTCCTTCTCTTCTCCGCTTTCCCTTCCTCCCCCTAGATGCACACCACAAACCGCAGACACCCCTCAGCACTCCAGAGCAAACTCCAGACCTTGAACCCACCAACACCACTGTGTGTGGGGAAGCCCCAGAGCGTTCTCAGCACCTCGGGGACGCCGAGTAAAATACACCACGGTGATCCTTTTACACAGGCAGATTTTTATCTTATGCATATAAAACAAATAGCTATTTTCAGGAAGGAAATTTTCTTTCTTCATTCACAACTAATATTAATACATTAACATTGAAAGCTCTTCCCCACCTGCATGTCTGATTTTGTTTTTCTTTTGTTTTAAAGCATAGGGTGAGTCACGATGTTGATCAGATTACCTGGAAAACAGGTCTCAAACTTCCCACGAACAAATGCATAGAAAAGTTTGAATTAAAATGGAGGCAAAACCACAAAAGCCCCTTGGGACTAGGCAGGTTAAAGTTCAGAGGATTTTTGTGCTAGAATGTCATTTCCTTCTCTTATCATAAATAAGGTGTTACAGCGGTGCTGATCGCAAGGCTTAGCGCACGCAGGAACACTGAGACCAAACTCCTTATTTTTCTTTTTTTAAAAATGCTTTTGAGCCAGTCCGTGTGAAGGTTCCAGGACTAGCCACAACAGTGAGTGAAGTTCCCTAACTGATAATACAAGCAGCTGCCAATTCAGTAAGAAGAAGGAGAAGAGCTATGGGCCCGATTTGCTAACAGCTGGCACCATGCCCACCAGTGCAGTGTCAAATTCAAGAGGCAAAGAAAGGATGCTGAGCTGGCCCCACAAAGACGTGCTGACGTAATTCATACCCAGCTCTGCAGCCGGCCTGAGTACGATACTGCTCCTTCAGAGAAAACTAGTTCAGGCTATTTTAGCTGTTTCTTCTCATTAAATACCCAAATCAAAGAGCAAGTTGAAATAGCACACTGGCAAACTTCAGGAAAACGGAGTGACCACAGAAACATCAGTTATGAATACACAGGGAACAATTTGTTCCTAACAGGCAAAGGTGAACCTAGGCTAATATTACATATTTTTATATACCCAAAAGAAGGCAGTTAAAGACGGGAATTAAATGTTCTGAAATGTTGATAGGGAAAATTCCAACCTCCAGGCTTCGCTAGAATTGTTTTGTATTCATATAAATGTTCAGACTCTGTCATTCCTTATCAAATGTCTCTCCTTGTAAATCATTTAAATTGTTACAATTCAAGTTAAGAATCAAAAGTGTTTCTTAAAAATCCACTCCTTTGATGTAATGTGAATTACTACTCAGAGCAAAAAAGAGAAACAGACCTAGATCTGTTTGCTGCCTAATTTAGTGCCAGTAATAGTTCAGATCTAATCACTGGAAATAGAAGGCAAAAGTACGTGCATACACACATATGCATGTGTGTGTGTGTGTGTATATATATGCATGTATTTGGTACGTTTCATGAATCCAATCTGGTGATTCAGTACATACTGCTAATAAACACAGCTCCATGATCATGACTCATCTCAGCTATATCTTGTGTGTTCGAAGGCAGTGAGTGGAGGGGAGAGGTGAAGGATGGCTCAGTAGCGGAAGCACGCTGCTGTGGACAGTGCACGTCGCAAAAGCAGGAGCATCATCTGCTCTATAGACAGGAAAACTGCTTCACCCCGTGTTAGTGCCTTCTGCATGAAACAAATACACACACACAAACACACATACATACAGACATTTTATATATATACATACACGAGTGCGTATGTGGTAAAAAATGCAAACAACTTACAAGGCCAGTATTGTCTGAACAAGAAAGTCCTCTCAAGAAACCTCATGCATTCTACCTCCCAGGTGTAGGATTGGAACAGAAATGGGAGGCCAGACTTTGTTCCTTCCTCACCATAGCACACAGCACATGCAACCAGAAGCAAAAGTGTAGAAATGTGGATGTCTCTGTTAGATCTGGATTCCTGGCATTGGGACAGCTCTGCAGGCCTCCCTCCTTGTCCCTACACTCTGTACCAGCTATTGCCAAGTGCCTTTTCAGGTGAACACCAAAATTTTTACATGACTGAAAGTCACAAGGCACATATTGGATAATTCAAATAGAGAGAAGGACTTCTAGAAGACTCCCAGACAGGAGAAGACAATGACTAGTAACTGCATTTAAGAGAGGCACAACGCAAACACAAGAGGAGTCTAAGTTCTGCTCGCATGACTTAGAAACGCTGGCCTCAGTACGTCTTTCTGCCGTGGAGGAGATTTCCTTCCAGCAGCACCAACCCTAACACACCAGCACGCATTGTGTCGTGGGAGTCAAATCGCAAACCACATGTAGCTCGTAGGTCTTATATCCGTTGGTATTCAGAACATCACAGTGTAAGATCCTCCTGCTACCCAAAATCTAGTGCACATACTAGAGCTAAAACCAAAAGTCTTGTTGAAGTGTTCGCATTGCATATCAGACAGATTTGCCAATATATAGTTAAAAACACATTTAAGAAAGGATAAAGCCAGAAATTAACACTAGCAGTTCATTACCCTCTTCTTATCTGGCCAACGCATTGGGAAGTGCCATGCAGCACCAGCACTGCCCCTCTCAGGTCCATTCACCTACCCGTGTTCTTGCTCCTGCCAGACACTGGTCTGCAGAGGCTGCCAGTTTGTGTCTCCCAGAAGCAAGTCTTTTGTTGCCTAATACTGGCATGCTGGGAGAGGACTAGAGCACCTGTCAGTCACCATGGGCACCTTGTGCAATCAAGGACAGTAGTACTGGATCTTGGACCATAACTGTGTTTTACCGAAGCATGACAGAACATAGCAGCATTTAGCTGTGTGTGCCTTTTCAATGCCAAGCCGTTGTGAAAGCTGAAGCTTTTAGTTTCTACTTTGGAGCAATGTTAATGCCCAAAAGTGCAAGCATCAAGTTAGACTGAAATTTCTATGCCTAAAACCTATTAAAAAATGAATAAGGACCAAATACATTGGTTGGGGAAATCTGTTAAAGCTTCTCTTAGAGGTTTCAATGCATTTACTGCTGCTTGGCTGTCTGAGGCACTTCAGTCTCATGACTAGTAATGATTTCACCATAAAAACTGCGGTTCTAAAACCAGCATGGTCCAGGGAATTTCTAAGACACACCACTGCTGTGGCAGAGCCCATCTTTTCAGGGAAAACATAATTAGAAAATCTTTGCATTCTCCCTCCCCACCACCATTCAGTTAGCATTTGTTCTCAATGCAGATTAACAATAAGACCCATTTTCCTCCAGAACAAGACCCAGGCTTGAGGAATGTTCCTCCTACTACCCTAACCACTAAAGCATTTGAAAGCTTAGGAGTAAATTGCTGGACATGAGACCCCTGATTGCTGTGCCTACAGGATTCATGATTGATGGGTTTAATGAAATTACTAAGTTTTCCTTCCTATTTCTGGCATTAGTCAAGACTTCATGTCCAAAGATTATTCCACCAGACATGTTCTGCGGATGTGATGGGATTAGCCAAATTTCAAAGCTTATTTTTGACCTCCAGCAGAAAATTGAGCACATACGCTATTGAAGCCAACTGGGACTATAGAACATCAAGTTGATTCATCAAATTAGCTCAAACATAATTGTACTGCATGACTGGCTATGGAAGTTGTCAGCTATAAACCTGTCAAAAAGCCATCAGCTTTAATGTTAAATAGAGACACAAAGTAATGTTGTTCAGAATTTGACATTTGTTGGACTTACGCCTGCTAAAGGATGCTATCTGCTTTGTTTCCTCTTAGAAAAATTTGTAGTCTGAAATACAGTCTTGATAGATTGCTGTAGACAAAAGGTAGAAACCCCGGCTGCTAGAAATACCAGCTTTAACAAAGCAGATATATCTGTACTGCCTCAATCTAGCGATGTCAACTAATACCAAAATAACTGCAGTACACAAAGACTCAGAAATCTTTCCAGCAGTTACAATATGCAAATTTAGCATATTTTACTGTTTAGGGTAACTGGTTTTTATTAAAAAAAAAAAAAAACAAACAAAAAAACCCCCCACAAAAACAGCATAAAACAAATGTATAATTTTATTTTTATTTTCAAAACAAAAGATCAATGAGTTTGGTATAGAGTATGTTGAGATAGTTCTAACTGAATTATAAATGCATGCAGAGAGCTGAGCACTAACTTAAATACCAAGCAGTTTCACATATTATCACACACTATAGCACGGGGTAACCACACAGAAGCACTATTAACATAAAAAATGGTAGGTCAAAACAATGTTAAGGGTCTTGCAGCCCTATCCCCCCTTAAAATCAAAACCACGCAGAGCTAATGCTTCCACTCTGCACTCAATCTGTTCTCCTTGCGCTTGTGTTACAAAGGTAGGCTGGGTAAATTACAGCTTTAACTCCGCGTTTGTTTAGCTGGCATGCATCTGAGCCCAGGCTTTTCACATGAATACATATTTGTTTCCTAGGTTTTTTTTTAAATGATGCCTGTAGTCCTCTTACAATTTATGGATGATTCGCTAGACAGAGAAATATGGTCTCTAACATGTCAATGCGCATTGCTATGAACCCTTAGCCCACTGAGTATGGACATGAAGGACTGTAAATGAGGATCTCCTGCAAAGTCATTATGATCTCAGAAGTTGGCCCATAGTGAGAGCTCCCACCTGCGCACTGCTGGCAGTGTCCGCCATGGCCCAGGAGAGCCCTGCACCATGAATAGCTAGATAGAATCCACAGCCCATTGCACCATGGGGACACCCCACTGAGCACCACCATTTTCATTGCTGCTCCTTTGTACCGTGCCTATGTCCCCCATAACATATATCTAGGGTAATCCTGGGAGGGATACTTAGCGAGAAAGACACATCCAGCCTGGAAAGTTTACAGGGTATAACCTACGAAGTCTTTAGCACAAAGATTTTTATTTTTTGCTTTCTCTAAAAACCTTACCCCACTTTGGGCAGCATAAAATAGGAATGCAAAAAGGGTGTTGAGGGACTCATAGGGGAAAGTGTTAGACCAAAATCTCAATGTAAAGGAAGTAACAAGAGGAACTTCAGGCTTCTGATGACCAGATACCAAGTGCCTATGCTGCTATCTTGTGAGTCTTCTTGCATGAGGGACAAGCAGTAGCTGTACTATCCAGAAAACATCAGAAAACAGCTTGTGCTTCATATAACCATGTCCTATCTTACACCTATTGCAGCTATTATTATATATTATATTTGTTTTTTTAATTTCAGAACCCACAGAAATGTATCACTTATTAGAGGATTACTAGTCCTGGTCTCATGTCAGGTCAAAGGCCTGGTGTATCTGGGATTTCCAACCCAAACTGCGTAGATGTGCAACAACAACATTGCTTCCTAAGTGTGTGTAAGGTGACCGTTCGGCCCCTGAACCCATGGCACCAGAGACCCAGGGCCTGGCACTGAAAAACAGCATCTCTGGAAGGTAACTGGGATCTCAGGAGAGTGCGAGCCCAAGCCTTTCCCCAGACATCACAGCAAGACTCAAATGCCCAAGCTCTCACTCATGCGCACTGTTGAAAACAGAACTCTGAAGCCAGAAAGTGTCTTTCCCTACTTCTACAGCTTCAATGCATCTTTAAACAAAACCTGCTTTCTTGTATGCCAATTTTAGCCTGGAGCCAGGTATTAGAGCTGAGTGATAAATCCCTGAAAGGGTGATCACAACAGAAACTCTGACAGACACTTAACACGAGTGCTACAAACTCAGGGAGCTCAGGATACTTTTTCCCCCGATTAGGCATTGGCTACGCATTTGTACAGACTATGTAAGCACAAAATGTATGTAGGACACGCTGCAAAAGCTGCAAATCTGTGACTTATTTACGACCTTTGGGGAAGTGACTTTTTCTTGGTACTTTTTTCTAAGGGTTTCATAACGACTAAATACAGCTTCCACAATTGCATATTGTTTTTAAATTGAGCAAAAAATGGCATTTGAACAATGACAAGTTGATAACTAGAACATTCCCCCTCCCAAACCTTAGACTAAGCTATAATACAGCAAGTGGGACTTGAACTATGATGGGTTTCAGTATTAACGTTCATAAGATTTGTCACTGTCACATCTTGCTAACACTCAGAGCATCTCATTTTCTAAATATAATGTATCACTGTTTAGTGGCTAAAAATGTAAATTACAAAAAATGTAATCATGTTCAAGAAACTGAAAAAAATATGATC
Source organism: Psophia crepitans (assembly GCA_013399095.1). Lineage (NCBI taxonomy): Eukaryota > Metazoa > Chordata > Aves > Gruiformes > Psophiidae > Psophia > Psophia crepitans. Next base: position 416,766 of record VWZZ01003149.1, on the reverse strand, counting down.
CCTGAACTCCTCAGCACGCACATGACTTAATGTGGAGCTTACCAATTAAGCATAACAACACTGCGCAGCAAACCTACGGGACAGCAGCATCAATCGCCCAGAACACACGTTCCCTCTCCTGCACAAATCCCATAGATTTCCAGGAGCATGTTTGACTTGGATTCAAGAGATAAAACATGTGAATTTATACAAAGGAGTAAGAAACAAATATCTTCTTAGATCTGATTTCTGCTCCTCCAGGTTTGGTTTCTGGTTCCCCCCCCCCCAAAAAACACTTCTGGTATCAAAGGAACAAAAAAAATTTCAGAATTTAAAACTAGTCTCTGTTAAACTTCAAGCTGAAATGTTCTTTAAAAGCACCACATAGGAACCCTTACATCTATAAGAAGCAGTTTCTTTGCTAAGGGCATTCTTGCAGTGCCTCCCCTCTTTATCTGTATCTTTCTCTAAGCTACAGAGAGTTCATTTGTTTAGTGCCTGGTTGAGCAAATGTAATGGCTAATTGCTACCAAAAGAAGTTCTCGTGTCCTCAGATCTGCTCCACATGTGGTCCTGTCCCTTCCCCTGCTTAGTGCTGGTGTTCATCTGACCAAATGGTAAACCAGGTCAGTGAGTTAACTGAATTTACTCTCTTTGTAGGTCTATCTCTAGGCCATTGTAACTGTAAATTGGCTTGTTTCTAGGAAAGCTGAATGCAGGTGTTGTGGTGAGGAGGAAGAGGAGAGGATGCATGCACAGGATGGCGGGTGTTGGAGCACTCTCATTGGCAGCAAATTTGCTGCAACCAGCTTTATTGTCAAACCATTGCCCTAAAACACCTACATCTAGGTACAGAGAGAAAATAGGCCCAGTGTTTCTTTTTACAGGAGAGTGCAAGGTACACATTGCCATGAAAGGTGAGAGAGTCTGACTTACGTGTAACTGGGTTATAACATCATGAGTGTGGGGCAGCCCAACAGGACTCGGAGCCCAACCTCTTTGACTCGGTTGCTGTTTGACTCGGTTGCTGTGTGAACAACTGGAAGTGGCTATTCTGGCAAGAGTTTTGAAATGCTTGGAAAAAATCTGTTGCAGAAATGTTCAAATATGTATTAATGAGGGAAGAGGGAAACAGAATCTAATTACATTAAGGTCCATTTTATGATATTCTGTCAAGGATGTGCAAGTGTAATGTCAAAGCAATGTCTAATTTTACCTTAATGTACACAAGAAACAAACCTGCCAATCTATATACAGGATCTTGATTATCATGGATCAACTGAATCTATTAATTATTATACAAGTTAATTAACTTCTGGCCAACCAAAAACACCTTTAAAATGTTGGAATCATTGGTGGATGATTGGTTTGCTATTAAAACATCTCAAGTCCACCCGCAAATCTTACCTGTTCTAACTAAACTGCTTAGTAGGTGTGTTAATGGAAGTTATTGCTATTATAAATTATCTCCAGACATTGACAAAGAAGTAATACAAGGTATATTTTTTAAAAGCACTGGCCAATGCATGGCTGAGTGATTGAGTTGGAAAATGAACCATTCCTTGGGGTTAGCAAATGATTTTTCATCAGCTAGCAGGCTATTAAGCACACCTAGATAATAAACGGATGATTTTAGCAGTAATTCTACTAGCTTCTCATATTTTCCATTTTAAATTCCATGTTACTTTTAAAGGATTCACACATTACATTGATTTACACCATGGAGAAGAGAGCCAGTGACGTCCTTTAATGTCGGAGACAGTGCGTTATTATTTATCATTAAATCTACCTTTTTTTTCCCCCCACCTTGTGAAACATTTGACAAATGCCTGCCTGGCTAGCTCAGAAGTGAGTGGTATGATTCCTCACGTGGGCACACCCTCGTAACGAGGTGCAATCTCCCGAGGATGTGGGTTTTGCTGCTTTCTGACTATTTAATGCTGGATCTTCTGACGGTCATCCTTGCAAATCCCCCTGTCTTCCTTGGGAGCTCATAGCTCAATCATGTGAACTTAAGTTACGGGTAGAAACTAGGGAACAAAACCTTTACACTAATGAGATTATTTGCATGAAATGTTATTTCAGTAAGACAGCCTAGGGAAGGAGATCGTTCACACTTGATTTTCCACATTTGTTATTAGATTTCTTGCCCAAAAGAACAATTTTGGGAAATGACTGCAAAGATACAGTATTGGAACTGATGGTCAGCTCCAACAGAACATAAACTGATTTTTAACACAAAAGAAATGGGGGTGAGAGAGAGAGATTAAAAAGTGGTTGACCAGCAGTCTGTTTCTTCATCATGTTCCAATGGAGATACTTTCTAGTGCCTTGAAACCTCTGCTGAAGAGTCCTTTTTCCCAGTGGAAGAGAGATGCTTGGGCTCAGATTCTTTCTGAAAATGCTAACTACAATAGAAAATATGTCTGTGCCCGCCTCCTTGTGTGTGCATTCTTCTCTTTTTGGGTACTCAGAACCTACTACTCGCCACACAATTTCTTTTGTAAGAACACTCAGAGAATACTGAAATTGTTATTTAAAGCAAATTTGCTAAATCGGGTTCATGTGAGTTCAGCCTTAGGGGCAAAAGCAGTACTTTCATACTCATACAGGAAGGCAAACTTTTACAATAAAACAAAAAGTACAAATATTCACTGAGTCTGGAGTTTCATTACGAAGTGAGAAGACAATTTATGGTTTATAGTTGTGTATCAAAAGCAGATGAAACTTGGAAATTTCAGAAGAGTTTGGCCTTGCAGTTTTGGATTGATTGAAACTTTAAATTCAAAATGAAACTGGGAGATGTGAACTTAAGTGGCTGATGCTGCAGAAAATGTTGTGATCTATGTATATATCTATTGCAATTTACTTTCACAAGATTGCATATTTTCCTGGTAATTACAAACCCCGACTGCATAAGCAATAATTTTCTGTTTGAACTTCTACAGTACAGCCTGTTCCTCTCCTCCTTCAGAACAGCACTGAACACAAATGCACAAATTTATCACACCTTTTTCCACGTTAGCCCTTTAGTAATTCAGTTGATGGACCACTATAGAGCAAATAACTCATACAGTCTTTCATACTTTCCAACATTTTGAAGTTAAAAATCTAAAATTTCTTTCCAGCAAAAGGCTTTTCTCACATTTTCTGGTGAGATAGTCTGTATGGTTTGAATATGAAAACTCATTTTTCAAAAGAATAGCAAAATTCATAGTTCCAGAAAAACAACAGTACAGAAGATGCTTTATGCATAAGTAATACCTCACACCAGTTTCCCCCAGTGCAAATTTTCCCACCTCAGCTTTGTGGGCTCTGGGTCAGCTCTTTGCATGGTTAGTGTCGCCCTGACCTGGGATTGCTCACTGATTCAGGGGCTGCATATCCCTAATCTGTAAAATAAATCTTTAGCAAAGCTGCCAAGATACTGTTTTAGAAATACGTAAGTGAAGGCCTCACCAGAAATACACTTAGCCCTTGGTATGTCCACCAGCTGAATGACAGAGCAGCTTGAAGTCATCTCATGGCTCTGAGTGAACTTGCAGGACAATTACATGCTCTGGAATTCCCAAGTGTACTTAAGAATTATTGAACAAAGCTAAAACATGTGAATAAAAATGCATTAAGCTAAAAAACATCTGCTCTCCATAAAAGGAACTTTTCTTCAGTTGAGGAAGGAAAAGAATTTCAGTATAAATAAGTATGCAGCCATATTTTCAAGGTGTTGTGAATGTGACTTATTAAATGAGAAGTGCTGTGGCTAAAACACACATGGCTGAAACACGTCCTCCACTAAATTCAGTAGTTTTCCCACAGTACTTTGAAAATTTACACTGAGATATGTTCTGACGTAGTCAGATAAGGTATATCACATGTGTTTACCTAAACAGTGGTCTGTACCAGAAACTAAAAGTATAGAACTGCCTTCTGTATTTAGATATGACATTTAGTATACTATCAAACACAAATTCTGAGCCCACCTGAAACTGGTTTCATGTTTTGTAAGTGAAACCAGAATAAATTATGTTCACACCTTTCAGCAGAGCAGGCCTAAATATGTTTCTTGCTAAAAATTTGGTAGCCCTGGTTGCAATGAAGAGAAACCGAGATACAACGTCAGTCTCCAAATTCTGTGAATTTAGAGTGGCAGCGCTGAACGCTGAGTTCAGCTGGACTCCGCATCCAGTAACAGCAAGTTGTCTGTGACACATGCGATGTGTGGACTCCTGTCTACACTACCACCACCTGGACTGATAGCTGAATGGTAAATTAAGCTAGAAAATGTATTACTGAATATTAAAATGACTATTAACCATGAATAAATTCTCAGTGTAACAGGCCTATGTTAGGGAATTTTAGAAAATGAACTTCCTTTCTACGTCTGAAGAGCTCCACAGGGAGCTCAGGCCGTGGTGCCCTGACCAGTGATTTGGGGCTGTATGCCACCAGCCTGAGTGGTTATACTGGGTCAGAGGTGGCAACTGGATTTCTGTTGCATTTGCTAATCTATGTTAGATATTTTACACTGATGATCTGCTTTTACGTTGAGTTTACAGCAGCTGTTTTAGGAGAGATCATACTTATTTTGACATAATATTACAGTGGCATGGGTGGACAACATGATTAGTACAAATCCTGCCCATACAAAATGGACTCAGTACTGTTTTCTGAAATGCGTCAGCTGGCAGAGTGAGTTCACACAGGATCTGTGCTTTGCTTAGCGTAGATCTACCGTGTTTGATTTCACATGGAGGACCCCAAAGTAGATCAGCTACAACACCGAATCTGGCCTCAGTCTTGCTGGCAGAAGGCAATAGCAAACATGAGCCAGGTGACTAAGTGAAATTTTTAAATCAATGAATAAACGCTGACTCGTCTGGCTTCTGAGTCAACTTCGCTCACATTTCTAACATTTCCTCCGCAAGTGCTGAGGATGGGGGAAAGAGGAGCAGGTCTGTGGTTTCACTGTACTTGACCTGCCAGGCAGCTATTGCTGCTCGTGCTGCCGCTGCCCCAGCCCCAAGGGACTCCCCGCGGCATGGGCATGGCTGGAAAACACCTCAGCTCCCACCTGGTCCACTGCTCTGCCACCAGCCTGGACAGGCTGGCTCAGGGTGGGAGCACAGGGCAGGGACAGGCGGGTGACTCGCATTAATGCTGCTGTTGCCAGCAAGGGCTTTC
>VWZZ01003149.1:391606-406606 GCA_013399095.1 Psophia crepitans | reverse complement strand
CAGACACATCTAACTGTCCTCCAGTGCATTCATTTGTTTGACAGCCTGGAAAATGCCAACATTCCTGTGATTAAATGAAAACAGAAAATTGCATTTTTGCTGTGGAGTATACCCAGAACCTTGTTATGCCAGTTTCTTCTTGTTAAAATAAACCAGGGCCCAACCACATCTTCCCAGAGCCACCCAACCAAAGCACAGTAAGAGAAATGACACAGTAACCAAGATGCCACCAGCTGCATGCCCTTACCTTGCTGCCCTTTTACCCCAGCATGTCAGCAGAGTGATGTGACCTGCACACATTTTGATATCTTAATTTTTCCTGAGCTCGACACCACCAAAAATGGTTAACTGCCCATCTTGCATTGCTGTCTTGATATCATAGTTCTCTCCTTCATGAATTCCAGCTACTTTATGGGCTGGCCAAACAATTTTTGTTCTGTAGTGCCTATCTTCCCCCCATCCCTCCACCCCTGACTTTGTTCTTCAAGAAAGTAAAAGTAAACATATGTCTTGGATATAAAAAATAATGAACAACAATAACTGCAGTGATCCTCCCCAGAGGTTTCTGGCCCGGGTTGCAGAGGTATCGGTGTAGCGTTTGCTTCAGCTCACAGAAAAACACGAGCATGCACAACGGCACACAGTTAGCACTTGTGTTCACATTCAACAGCTCCATATTTTTTCCTCGTGCCAGGAGGTGCGCACAAGTAGAGCGCTAGATTTGGCAGCATGCAGTTTGGCAGCCTCAGAGCCGGACCCTGCTCCTGCCCGCTCCAGCTTTGACAGAAGTGCCGGCTGCAGGCCGGGGATCTGTGCGACATCCCGGTGTGTCGGGAGAACAGAATCCAGCTCCTTGTGACAGTTTTCCCCACACAACATCACAATCAGCCAAACACATTTGCAATCTACTGCAGCTGGTGTTTCTATAATTGATAGAGATATAAAAGCCCTTTTTGCTAAAGTTGTACTTTTGTATTTTTTTTTTCTTGGGGGAGTTGTGAGAAAGCAGCTACAAAAAGCAAGCTTTAAATCTCAGATAATGTAGCTCCCTTTAGAATCCCAAGCTTAAAGCAAGTAGTTATGAGTTTTAGCGATGCAAAAAAAGGGAGCTAAAAACAAACATTTATTTTACTTGACGTAGCAAAACAGTGGATTAAAAAGTTAAATCAATGCGCCATCTGAATGGTTCCTGCTGTAGCTGCAATTTGAAATGAAATAAGAATGTTATAAAAACTCGTGCATATTAGGCACATTTGGAAATGTCTCCTTGTAACTGTTCTTTAAGTGTTCTGTCTATGAGCACTAACAGGTCACTGCACAGGAAATGCAAAAATATGTTACATTTTAATCAGGGCATATAAAACACTGTCTAGAATGTTACATTGCCCTTGGGAATCTGTAGTAAGTAGGGGAACTTTTACAAAGTCCAGGTCACTCTCCCCATTACATCACTGTAAAAAAAAAATATTATTAGGTTAAATTATATAGATGTCATGTATTAGAACTTTCCCAGTTGCAGGATGATGGCAAAGAGATGCTTATTTCCTTGGAGAAACTCAAAATCACTCCCTTGTTCCCCTGCACATACGTTATATATTGAAAATAGTGCATTTTAACTGAATCAAAATGTTTCCAAACAATTATAATGAATGAAGACAAATACAAAAACGAGGCTGTTCGTATACTCAACTCTAACAACAAATTTCAACACTTTACCCTAACACACAGACACACACAGATTGAAAACCTGCCTGGCTATACCTCATAGGTGATAAAAAATGAAAGAAGGGATTTTAGCAGAGATGTTTGGGAATGATTAAGGTAAAATGTCCCTAATCCAAACAAGTGGAAACCCAGATGTTGATGGCATCATAACATCCCTCTGCTCCTCTGCAAATATTTCTCCAAATGATTTAGCTCTGTTTAACACAAATCACAAGTTTATAAAACTTCTAATAAGTTCACAGAAACAGAGAAAGAGTAATGCAAGGGTGACTGTTTTCTAGATTAACATTCTCAGGATTCTAGTTATTTGAAACTGTACAATATCCCGAAAGTGACGTGCTCCGCTCTTGCCGATCCTGGTTCAAATTTTGACACCATCTTCCAGATAGAAAGATTTGATTTCTATAAAAAAAAGTCCCACGGGGCAGCAAATGAAATAAAACAAAGCCCCCTGCCCCAAGTACAACAAAAGTCAGAGCCGCGAGGGCCCGGCGCCGGCTGCCATGACTGGCAGTTACTCACACAGCGACCCAGCGATCAGCCCGTCGCGATTTGCATGTTGCGGCATGAGAAGAGATCTCAGACGAACAGGCCTTTTTTATCTAAACAGATATCTGTGGTTGAAACTCCTGGCATTATTCTTTGTATTTTCTCTGAGCTCACTTTTGTACAACAGATTCTTAACTGCCAGTAATTTCCACGCTTCGTTCCGGCCCACCCGCGGCCCCGCGCTGCCCCGGCCCCACGCCGGGCAGGCCTGCTGACCGGGCAGCTCCCGCAGCTCCGCACACCCCTACCTCTCAGCTGCCCATATAAATTATTATTATACATTCTATATGGCTTCCACGAACCTCTCGGTGCGCTGCCTGACCTCTGCAATAGGTCTGCTTCGTTCTTGCCAGCCGAGGGCTGGCCCCGAGCCTCGCTGCCCGCGTCCCCTCCAGACTCGCAGCAGGGAATCAGGATTTTCCTCACCTGCTGGTGTCCCTCTCCGGCCTGCACCACACCTCGGGGGTGGGACGGTGCCGTCGCCATTTAACGGGCAGAGGGGCACAGCTCTGGCAAATTTTAAGTGAATTTGTCCATTTTTTCCACACAGAAGGGTAAGGGCGCCACCGCAGCCCAGAGGCTCCTGATGCTCCCGCCGCCAGCCCAGCAGCGGCTCTCCCAGCCGGGGCAGACTGATCTCCCGCTCACACCCGTCCCTGCCTGCGATGAGGCCCGGGCCCAGCCAGGCTTTAGGAAGAGCAAGCTGAGGAAAGCTGGGAACTGCACGTGTGGAACCACGCTTATTTCCACCCAGGTCTTAACCTAGCCAGAAACTGCTCCACGCATTCACTGTGAGAGCTGATGCTGAATATCACAGAATCATAGAACTGTGGAATCTTTAAGGTTGGAAAAGACCTCTAAGATCACTGAGTCCAGCCGTCAACCCAACACCACCATGTCTACTAAACCATGTCCCGGGGTGCCATGTCTGCACGCTTTTTGAGTACCTCCAGGGATGGTGACTCCACCACCTCCCTGGGCAGCCTGTTCCAACACCTGACCACCCTTTCAGAGATTTTTTCCCCTAATATCCAATCTAAATCCCCATGGAGCAATTTGAGGCCGTTCCCTCGTGTCCCATCTCTTGTTGCTGGGGAGCAGAGACCAATCCCCTGCCCACCCCCTCCTGTCAGGGAGCTGCAGAGAGCTATCAGGTCTCCCCTGAGCCTCCTCTTCTCCAGACTGAACCCCCCCAGTTCCCTCAGCCGCTCCCATCAGACTGGTGCTCCAGAGCCTTCACCAGCTTTGTTGCCCTAATGCCTAACTGCCCAGTCCTTTACATTGACTAGGCAATGGAGTCCAGTATACGTTTTTACCAATATTTTCTACAAATATTTGATAATTTTGTGCTCTCTGCTCCTGCCCTTACCCCTGCTTGTCCATGTTCTGCTTCGTAAATTTCCTTGCTTCCCATCTCAGGGCCTGGGCTCCAGCTAAAAGACACAATGGGGACCATTTCCTCATGCTCCTCTGGCTGCTCAGACCCATCGCTGTCCCTGCAGCAGGGAAAGCAATTGTCCTACTTATCCCCAGCTAAAACATATTTTAAGGGAATGTAATTGAAAAAGAGAAACTGAGAACAGAGCCTGCGCGGTGGAGATGGCACGTTGGAGAATGCTGTGTCACCTTCTAAAAATTCTTTGGCAACAGCAACTTTTAGACTTTGTAAGTCAGACAAATTTGGGTGGATTTTCTCAGGGAAAGCAGAAGATAGCTCTGAAAAATGTTCACGTCACTGCCAGAAAGCACAGTGGTCCCACAGCTTTGAAATAAACCCTGATGTACGTATCTAATTTTTTTTGCCAAATAACATCCTACCCTAAATTACAGGAAGAACATTTTAAGAAAGGAAACACAGATTTTGGTAATGGAAATGGTTGCTCTGAGCAGCTCACAACTGGAAACATTAGAACCAGTAGAAATCAAAGCTCTGAACAGAAAAGTCCAAACAATCTGGACTATGGGAACTGCTGTGCCCGTAATATAGATGTTATTGTTGCCGTGCCCGGGGCTATGCCGTGCGCCAGCATCCATACAACAGCCCTCTCAAGGGCCCTGCTGGCTTTCTGATCTTTTCAAGATCTTCCCTGCTTCTTTCCCCCTTTTCTTTATCATGTAGCTGAACTTTTCCCTCCCTCAAAGGCTGCCGGGCAGGTGGAGGCACTGAGCCCTGGGCAGCAATGTTCTACCCCACCCACAGCACGTTGCCTCTCCGGTTCAAACAATCCATCCGGCTAGAGGAATCATCAGACAAAAGCAATAATAAAAATCCATAATTCTGAACACAGAAAAGGTTCATTACTTGCTCTCTGTTATTTGAGCTGTTTTGTCTCATGCACAAGCAAAACCGTAACTGTCCGAGGCTACAAGACCCAGGTCCGAGTCCCTGAGTCAGAGGAGTCCTTGGCCCTAAATTCCAGTACGGACTATAAAATTTGCAGGAACTCCTTTTTAATTATTGAGTATTCAGCTGCTCATTACTGATGTACACTTTAATGATGTGCCCTTAAATTTTGGTCTCATTTTTAAAATACAATTTCCTCAAATTCAATACAAAATCCATTTGTGGATCCCAGTTGTGAAATGGGGCCCCGTAATTTTCTTCAAGTGCTTTTTTCAGTCATAAGGTATGTTTGAAATACAAAATTGAAGGAGTTTGCTATGTCAGGTGACGTTTTGTTAGCTTTTGACAAGAGAAAATATTTAACACCCTCATTTTTTTCCTGCTCTGAATATTAGTTTAATTGTCACAAATAATTAAACGCTTATGAGTAAAAGACATCTTCAGACATTTTGACAATACATATTAAGAGATGCTTTAAGGGAAATCTGCACAGATCGGCTTTTATTTGTTATGCTAAACGATGATGCATCCTGATTGCATTTGTTCCTTATTTGTGTGTGCAACAGGAGACATACTGTGAATGATCTGTAAGGAATAAAATGACAGTATTTGACAGGCTAAGAAACGTCTGGGCAAGGATTCAGGGTAAGGAACCCTAAAAGGGCATTGTTTGTGGAGGGGCAATGGGACAGAGACACTCCCTTCAATCTACGGCAATGAAAGGCATCAACAACTAAATTACAGTTAATAACAGTAAGAAATAAACATAAATTACATATACAAGGCTCAAGCTCAAGGACTTTGGACCACTAAAAGTATGTATTATTATATCAATTATCAAAGAGAGACAAATTCCCATCCCGGGAATTTGCATACGAACTCGAGTAACCTACTATTCAGAAATAGAGGCGAGCATTAATTTCCACATGAAAAGGAGCCATGGGAGAGCTTCCCAAGTCCCCGTCTCCAGAGAAGAAAGCCCTACCTGGTGATTCGGCACCGAACGATCTGGCCTCTGTTCGAGAGGGTAGCAGGTGGTCTCCCAGGTACGGCAGATTAGCCCTATATTACCTAAGATTTATTCAGAGTTCCTGTCAATATAATGACTGAAATGACCATTCCTGAAAGGTAATATGGTGTGAAAATAAACATAAACAATCCTTAATGAATCCATAGGCTATTCCTTGCACCATATTTCTTCTATAGGCAATACATACATCTCCACTTCAGAAAAACAATGCTGTCCTTGATCGAGGCTTAACAATTCCTGTTTACACCAGAGAGGGAACTGAGGAAGGTCCATGGGAACTGCTTGGTGCTAAAACCTTTTCAGAATCCAGGTCTTTCTTCAGATACCCACATAAGCATCTACTCTCTTAACATTAGCAGCTGAATTACAAAAATCAGAGCCACAAACTTTATTACCAGAGATTTTTCAACCACCTCTGGCAGTCTGAGTGGAGGAAAATGTGTATGTCCTGTTTAGTTACGCCTAGATCAGGTTTTCCATATTTCTCAGGGCAATGTATTATGTACTGTCAGAACCACACAGTTAGATCCCAGGTCTGACAAAGAAATGTAGAACAGTGTGATGGGGGAAAAGTAACCATAACTAAATTCTTTGGTCCTGAAACTTACCACTGACAAAAAATGCATCTGAGGATAATTTAGGCAAGTTAAAGAACTTAAATAATTCTGCTTAGAACTATTGCCTAGTAAAGCTCCCCTTGGCCTGTTAACAGAGTTAACAGAGCTCTGCTTTCTTTGACTGTGAGTCCTCCCACTTTCGGGAGCTCCTGGACATGAGCAAAGTGCCGCCTCCTCCGCACAGCGGGTTGCATGGAGGGGATGAAGCTGCTCCTCCCCAGCTCCCCTACCCCCCCAGCTCCCCGAAGCCCCAGTGGGGTAGCTCCCCCTTCCCACCCCAGCAGGGATGTGGGTGCCCTGAGCATCCAGACTGGAGAGAGGTGATCTAGTACCTAGAGCAGGGAATTAGGAGCGAAGGCTGTTTGACCTTGAGCAAATCAGCTGACACTTCCTGGCTGCAATTTGCCTTTCTGTAAAATGGGGAAAAATACTCCGCTTCACTGGGGTTATTCTGAGGAGTGCATAGCATTAGTAAGAAAACCTTGGAAGAAAGGTGCTAAGTGTGAAGAAATATTGCTCCACTTCCTAACAAAGCACACACATACGAGCAGGAACCATGCAGCTAATCAAAAGCACTAGAAAGCTTTTAATTTTTTTAGCGTTTAATGATACAGATGATCAATATAGCTACTTAGCTTCTTTCACCTTTCACATGTTAATTTAATGCTACTAGTACTGTGCTTATAAATGTTATGACATGGCTGAAAGACACATAAAAAAATTAATTTTGGTAGCCCAATCTACCAGCTAGCACAAGGTTATGTTTCTTCGATACAAAACCGTACATCTTGAAGAGATCCGGCTCTTCTCTGTGAAGTCCACTCACCCTGCAGGAAGAAAATGAATTCTTCCTATATGTGCAAAGACAATTACAGCCTTATGAATTGTGGTGGTGATTCCCAGTATAATTCACACAAAATTATCTGTACGTGAAAAATTCAGAGTAAAATCTTTCTACCAAGTAAAAATGACTGCTGCCCAAGTGGAGGGTGAGTGATAGAAAGGGGCTTGTTGTGTGCACATACCAAACTGCACCAATGTGCAGATTTTCATTCCGATCGCCTCTAAGCAGAGTTTCACTAGAACAAAATCCTTGCTATTAAGGTATTCCAGAGAATTTAGTTATTTTCATTAAAAAGAAGAACTGTGTGCTGCTGCTTCTTCAACAGACATTCTGCACTGATTCCACATAAACAGACCAAATATCACTTCAGCGAAGTTGCTTTGGGAATATTTAACAGCATTTTTTAAGTTATGAAAGCAATACTGAATGAGATTTACTACAATTTAAGATAAGTGGGTCTTAATTTTATATGAACAGAGAGACTTGAAAAGCAACCAGAAAAGGTTCCGATTATATTGTGGTGGAATATTAGGCCTTGTGCAAAATTACCCCTTTTCTGTTTTACATGCATAAAAACAAGCACAACAGGCTTTTCAATTAAATGAGTCTTTTGAGAGAGGTGCAGGAAGAGACAGAAAGCTCCTTAAAACTTTATTGCTTTTCATCTTTGTCAGGTAGGGATGTGCATTAAAGATGACCTGTTCTTGCAGCATGCAGTCCTTCCTGCAAGTTTTTTCTCCTGTTTGACCTATCAATTTTAAGAGTTCCCCAAAACGGGAATGGAAGGGTTGATCTGGATCACTTTTCCCCATATTCTCAATAGTTTTGCTTTTCTATAGCCATCTAGAGCTAAGGACGCTTCCCATAGTCTCTTTAGCATCGTGAGTAACTTTAATGAGCCTCAGTATCATTAGACAATAGCAGTTTACAGAAAGCAGGGAGAAAAAGACACGGAAAGCAATAAGATACAGCTATAATAGATACAAGCCATGGAGATGAAAGAAAGAAGTCAGCATCTCATTTGCATTAATACAATAAAAATACAGCATTAATGTTGCTAGTTGTAATTTTTTTTTCCCAGTAAAGTTGAGACTGATTATATCTGAAAAAAGGCAGGCGCTGCATTCCTTGTAGGTCTTGCAAGTGTTTAGGCTTTAAAGAACAGTTACTGGCTATTAACTTTCTAGATTTAATTGCCACTAAAAACAATCTCCACAAAACTTCAATTGAAAGCCACTTCTCAAGAACCGATGGTCTGATCTCTCGAAACTGCTTTGTTTACAGCAATACAAATTCAGAGCTGCTATTCACGTAACTCCACTCCATCATTATGTTTTGTATTTTGTTTACTGGTATTATGTGTGTGTACGTATGTAATTATATACACAGATACACACACCAGTTCATCATCAGAATAAGTCAAAAGCAATACTGCCAACCTTCCTTACTCAAAAATCAGAAGCCCACCCTCAAAAATCATGAGACTAGCTGAAAATTACGAGATGTTAAAAACAGCCACTTTGAGAATCATTGCACTTTTCTTCTGGCATAAGAACTCTTAGGCTGCATGTTTTCAAACTCCATAGTTCTCCATAGCAAGGAGTTTAAAATAAATTTTCCTTTAAAATGCATATTGGGTGCTTGCATAATCACCAGACTCCAGGAGCTGGGGATTTAGAGAAAACAAACACTAACAAGGGACTTTCAGTGGACGCACCTCCCAACACCACAGGAATTTTACTGGTTGGGCAAATATTGGTGGAATAATCAAAAACTGCTCTAACCTGAGCTCTCCAGCCTGTATCAGTAAGCAGGGTGCATCACTCCCCAGGGCAGGCGCTTGTCTCCCCTTTTTGCAGGTATGTATGTGTGCAAACCTGAAGGGGATCTATTTCCAATACATTTAGGACTGTTTGTTCTCTTTAACTGTGGAATTTTACCAAGACTTGGGACCATCGGGTGCTGCACATTATAAACTATGTATGTCTCACAATCTAATCTTGTCATTTTGAAGCTATTGTTGTGACTTTTTTTTTTCCTAGGGCAAAGGGGGAAAACATTTCTTTCAGGGAAACAAAGATTCTCTTCATTTTTCCAAATGAAACACTTACTGCAACACTTAGATCATAAGACCAGTTTTTCCACTTCTTTTTGCCTGAAAAACCTCGCAAGGTAACGGGTGAAAAAGCAGCAACAGTAAAAGAAGGATGTGTAAATCTAATGGGAAACAGTGTGCTCCTATGATGCGTTTCTCCTTGAAACCTTAAAAAATACACCATTCGCTGTCAAGGTATTTCTGAGTTGCAGAAACCGTTATTATAACATGGTAAAAATGACTCGGTGCCAAGATCTGACAGTCTCAAGTGAGAGGTCACCTTAATGAGATAGAACTGATTTTAGTCCCTAAAACTACAGGGAACTTCTAGGCTTCCGATTTGCAAAACCGTCTTGATGCACTTACCGGGGAGCTGCTGCTCCTGTGCACCACCTAACACCGCACGCTAAAAAAGCATTCTTTAAAAGACCGTATCATCTACTGGTATCAAGAAATAGTGTTCGATAATTAGCACCGAGAATGGGAACGTGTTTGAGAAGCGAAGCTGGCCAAGCAAGCAAAACATCTCAGTCTTACAGACTTGAGGAAAGAATAGCACGCAACCATCAGTAACACAAGCTGCAAGCAGAACCCTCCCTAGATTTAGAGTGTAATGGTAAAATCTGGTCCCTCTTCAGAGGCAAAACATTAGTAAAGAAACCTGTGTATTTAATTCTGTAGCTAAACAGCCCAGTCTTACAGAGCCAGTCTTTACACGGGCCAGTTACCCATTGAAGCAAAGTGCTGAGTAAGAGCTGCAGAACTGGACCCACTCTCATGTAAATTATTGTAATTAAATAGGTAATGAAAAATCACTGCTCTTGCACGAGTGAAATGTAAGACTTCAGCTGAGAGTGTAATGTGTTTCCAATTGACTCCTGTATCAGACTCAGAGACAGATGAAAATGTCTCTCTGCTCGCATGAGCACACTTTAGAGGTAAAACTTCACAAATATTTTCATTTTGCAGAGAAGAGGGAAAAACGAAGGCTTGGCTTAGCAGTATAGCCTGTAGGATCCCCCTTTTTTAAGGCATAATATGATACACATGTCTCAACCCGAGAGGCGTTACATTTGAATCGTTTTACTTTGCGTTTGCTAATAGCACGTCACGCAGCAGAAGAACCAGGCCTTACTCTCCCCTCCACTAGCTGACATGATATTTTTTTTACATTTGAGCTCTTAAGATCTGCACAATAGCTTAACACAATAAGTGTTTAGCCTCTGGTTCCAACTGTAATTGATAGAGTACAGTTCCATTCCCTCTGCTGCTGCTAAGTTGGGAATTGCAGCCACAGCAACTGACAGCTTTTTTTTTTTTTTTTTCCCCGCAAGTCTGGAGTTGCTCCCTGGGAGCGATGTCCTCGTCGGGATGGGAAGTAAAGTGAGGGGAGAAAGGCTCAGCCTGGCCCTGTGCTGCAGAGGAACTCCAGGGACCTCACCTAGGGGAAGCAGTTACTGGAGGTGGGTGCTACTAATGAGAGCAAAAATCAGGAGGAGAAAGTGCCGGGAGGAAAATACCAAAAACCTGCCGTTTTGAAGAAAATGGGCTTTTCGAACCCAGAAAAGGGAGAGCATTCATGCAAAAGAATTTCTGACAATCAATATGTTTTTAAAAGTGCTGTAAGATTGTTGTCATTTACTGACGGAAACATCGTTTATTTCACAGTCACAGGGGCTGAACTCTTGGTGAGTCCCGCTCTTTATGTAGTGATAATACACTGCGCTTCGGTAGGTGGGAGGAAAATTGAAATAAGGAAACAGTAACTGAAACGAACGTGATTTCAGATTGTCCCATTCAGGCCTGAGTTTTGACACAGGAAAAAATTGCATAGCAGCTTCGGGCTAGGTAGCCGATTCCAGAATTGAACGCAGATGGCGGCTAATTTCGGTGCCTCTTTAGCTGCAAAAGTACCTATTTTGGAAGGTATTTAATTAACCGGGATTTAAAGGCTCCTCTTGTTTGTGAGCACCTTGGCTTTTTTGTCATCTGTCAGCGTGGTGATGTGCACAGTAACTGAAAGGTTCTGAGGCATGAGCTATTTAGGTGGTTTTGATGTGCACTTGCTTTTCTGGAGGATGTTTAAACAAAGCAGGGCTGCCATTGCTGCAGTTTCATTCAGTGCTGCTTGCTTGGAACCTGCTTCTGTTGCCCTATAATAAAGGATACAAATAATACTCAAAAAGCCACAACACTCTTGGTTATGAATACATGTATATATCGCTTCCTTTCATCGCAGCACTATACACACCGGACCTCGCTGGTCACTTACTCTGCTCTCTGAAGAAACAGAATTTCATTTCCTAAATATGTTTCTGTTTTAAATAACCTTTTACTACTAAGGTGCAAACTGCAGCTTTAAAGTACTGACTGCTAACCGTCTTCTGTTTGCTGCTCTCTGAGGACTCTTCCGAAAACAACCCCATGTTATTCTACAGCTCCAATAAACAAAATAAATGCGACTGATATCTGTTTCTGCTGTACTTTTCCCGAGCTTTGGTTCTTAGATAGCCTATTGGAGCTGGGAGAGAAAGAAAAGAAGAAATACAAAATTGCAGCCGGAAAAGGCGTTAAGTCCAGATTCCCCTTTGCAGGCTTTAAAAAAGCAAACTAGCAATTCATGATCACAAAATAAAATATGCACATTTAAACAAGCTGCAGGGGAAAGGAGAGTTTAATCCAGTGAAATTGTGTTTGAAAGCTATTTCATACCCCTAGGAATAAAATCTGAATAGCAATTCTGCTTTGCTCCCACCCTTTTTCCACCCTTCTGTTAATATATTACCATTTGTTATGGAATCGTTACAAGACTTCTGCCCCAGAGGTGGCTGCATTTCACTGAAGGATGAAGTACTTTCTGGGCCTGAGTCTCTTCTTACTCGCAGGAGCAGACAGTACTCACTGCAACTGCACTGATGCTGCTGGGAAAGCTACTTCTGGTTTGCACCTGAGCAAAAGAAGAGTTAGCCCCCCAGTTTGTGAAGCCCCTTGTGATTCGTTTGGGTGAAAGCTGCAACGCAGCCGGGTTGTTTGTTGTAAACAGGGCATGGTACTGAGGCAGGGGCTGATATAAAGAGCTGTAACTATCTGCTGCAAGAATTACCGAAATGGAAATGACGATCTCAAAAAGGAATGACGATTCAGAAAAGATTCGGCCCTGGAAAGACCAAAATGCATTTGACATAGTTTCAGTGCTGATGCGAAATAAAGTGTCTTTAAAAGTGTAATTTGAGATCAAAAATCCCCATCATCAAACATAAATAGTGCCCCATTTATCCAATTACACTACCTTGTTTCAGTACAATGGTCTGTAATATATTTCTTAGGAATACAAGGCTTAAAATTAATAATAGAAAAGGACAAAATTGCCATGTATATTTCTCTAGATAGATTTTCATCTAGCAGCAGGACTTCACTTCTGATTCACTCGCTGGTTCTCTCTAACCTTTACATTATTCATTAATCAAACTAGAAACCTGCTTTCAAAGTCAGTGCATGGTAGTAATTATTTACAGTTGTGCATAGTATTTAATTTTAAGCAATGACAAAAGCAGGCATGTCCAGAATCATAAGCCTTATCATTTTTCTTCCGTTGGAGGTGAACTATCTAAAGAAGCTAAAAGTTGCAAACTTCTCTTCAATATCTCTGCTGCCATCAAGACAAAATGCAGTGCAACTGATACCTTTGAACTTGTACCACTGAAAATAAATAAAAGTGAAAATTAAGTAATATATAATGCAGTAACTCCTTTAAATAAAAGGAATAAGGAGCTTTGCTATCAGCCTTGATGAGCGACTCATTTCTTACCGCACAGTCTGTCTCCTGTCACTTTGAGGTATTTTTCAGCACACAAAACAGAACCTCAGTACTATCCCTGAAAATGAAAGTCAGTTTTAAGAACTATATACAACAGGCACGTCTGCTCTTTGGAAGACCCCTATCCCCCCCATAATGCAGAGATGCAACTTCAGAGCAGAACTACTGCAAATGTATAAGCCTACTTCGAATCAGTTACGCTGGATGCAACTGGACTGCGCTCGCAGTGTTTTGCTCACCTGAAACAACACTGATCTGAGGACAAACATAATCAAAGAAACGCACCGCTGAAGAGCAATGCACATTTTTTAATGAGAATAAGAAAGGACGGATGTTATTGTGGTCATTCAAATGTCTACCTCAGCACTAAGATTCTCAAAAATACTGTAGCATTCTGGATAAAAGCATCTTACTGTATTCTCAGCAGGGAAATCCCGGGAAACAACAGCATGGGCTTTGCTCGCAAAAATTCACTTACTCTGTAGCCTGTGTTTCTAAAAAAGAAAAGGGTGCTCCTTCTGCAAAAAGATACCACACACATCCCAAGTGAAAATTCTACACTGAAAACAAAATAAAATGAAGCCCCATACTCCTGACAGAGAGAAAAAAGGAGCAATTCTAGCACTGTCACTGTGATGATCAGCATCCATGAAAAAAAAGCTATTTATCCTGCAAGTTGAAAACGTTAATGCCTTATTCAGATATAACCTCTTTGTGAATAAAACAATAATATCAACTCATCAGAGAGTTCTTCTGAATACAGACATACAGAGATATATATATGCTTTTCAGCTTAACTATTATTTATGGTTCAAGGGGATCTCAGCTTGCCAGGAATCGTACTGGTGACCTGCATAGGTACATTCACTGGTCACGTCCCGAAAGGCTCTGCCTGCATACCGTTGTCCTCCACCCATACAAACACGGCAAAACACGTAAGTTTATAAAAGTTACGCGTGTCCCAGTTCCTCTGAAATGACATTTACCTTTGCGTGAATCCCAAGCACTACTTTTCAAAGTTTATTCAAGTATGCCACTAAACTTGCCCGTGCATTTTGTCCCACATATCATATGCTACGCCTAGAAAATATTGCGAAGGGGGAGGAAAACCGAGCAAACCGTTTCTAAAGTAAAAACGTGAAATATTAGTTTTCTTCAGAGAACTAATCTGATGAAGGACACAAAGAAAAAAAGAAGGGAAAAAACCCGCCTACATTAAAAGCCAAACAAGATAATAATTGTGCATGTCTGGCTAAGAGAATCTAGAGGGCAAGCCTTACGTCATTGGCACTTGGGTTACCATGGTGAGTGATTTATTGATATATATCAAGAATGAATAGATCAAAGGCAGCAAGATGACAGGTGATCAATCAAATGTCAAATCAAAGCTGGCAATCAACTGGAAAGCTGATTTTTCAGTGGGTGGGTCTGGCAGAAGAAAAATGAACTTCCATATTGCGCTTCCCAGAAACAAAACCCCACCACACTATTAAAAAAAAATAAAAAGCAATTAAGCAGCCTGAAAGAAAACTCTTTGAAAAGATTTACTATACAGACCCACTCACTGTTTCTTTTTCTTGGCCCCCGAAAGAAAAAGAACACCGTACAAACGACAAAACAAAACACTTCCAAAGTTGCAAACTATTTTCTTCTTTTTAGAAAAAAAAAAAAAGTAAAATTGCAAAACCACTTGGCGTGTGCAAATATATAAACTCGGCTACAAAACAAAAGGAGGATTTGATCTGAAAACGTGGATTGTCTTCTAACAGTCAGAACGTTTCATTTTATTTCCTGTTGCAATTTTCACCACTGATGATCAAAGGCTGAACTTCCCCACCGGGTTCATCAGCAGAGACAGTCCCTGTACTATTTCAGGCATACACGACACGCACACCCCCCGCCAGCACTGCCACCAGAATCGCGGCGAAATAAAAGCTTAAGCACACCGACCCACTTCGCGAAACGCTCGGTTTAAAAAC
>VWZZ01003149.1:337148-390207 GCA_013399095.1 Psophia crepitans | reverse complement strand
GGAGCAGCGGGGGGAGGCGGCGCGGTCAGACTAAGTGTGAAGTTCGGAGAAGTTCGGGTGGGAGCCAGGGCTCCCTGGAGCCCCCCGGCAGTACGGGGGCACTGCGGCACCCAGGGCCGGGGGGGGGGCAGGCTGAGCGGCCGTACTCAAGCAGCTGGGTGTAGGGGGGGTCCGTCGGGTGCCCCTGCACCCCCATGGCAAGCCAGCTCCGTGCCCCAAGGACCGCGCCGGGTTTCTCGCTTTCAGAGCACCCAGAAAACCGCCAGGCCAAGGAGGGGCAGGGGATGCCGGAGCCTTGGACAGCTTTGGTGGCTGGGAAGCAGCGATGCCTTCCCCTGCCCCATTCCGTCATTTCAGTTTCCGCAGCTGCCGTTAACACCTGGAGGCTTTAAAAGTGGTTTGGGACTGAAAGGAGCGGTTCCATCCCTGACACCAATGGTGCGGTGGTAGTCGGCACAAGAACTCAGAGTGGGGTTTGCAATACTCTGTAGCCTCAACCTGGAGTTTGCTGTGAAACCGAGATCTGAGATACTTCTGTGGCTGGTTTGGTGTTTGGATCTTCCTACTGAAACTGTTGGTTCAGTCGCAGGAGTCTGCAGCCCCCCCAAACCAGTCTGTTGGACGGGGCTCTGTTACAGAGCACCACCAAGAGCCGCTGTGTTAAAGCCAGTGTCACAGGCGACCTGCAGACCGCAGTCCCGCGGCGCAGGCAGGGAAGGGGTTTCTGCGGGAAGACCCCTAAGTGACCTTTGCATTTAGCAGCCTAATACAAGATCGTGGTTAGGAAAGTGTCCACCTAACTGATTTCACTTAAATTATTTGATAGCCTTCCCTGTGCGGGCTCTAGCAGTTTTTATAAGCAATTTGAAAGTATTTATTGGTGCAAGCAAATGCTTAGTTTGAAAGATAAAATAGAATAACACTACTATAAAATACTCATTTTTCCACTTCTGCCGAGCATAACTCACCCCGAAGTGAACAGCTCTGCTTGGATCGCTCGGAACTGCACAGACCTCTCGTACCTGTGCGCAGCACGTGCAAAATCCTGCTGGTGCACACTGGGGATTTCTGTTTTGCCTCCAGTTCAGGCAGGTGTAAACCCAGGGCCAAGAGGGGCCACGGCACCCACAGCACCGGGGCAATTACCCCGGCACTGTGACCAGAAGAAGGGACACACCATCTAATTAGTAACTGTGGCACCGGACCTGGGTCGGTTCGTCCAGGGGCAAGGCGGCAAACTAGGATTTTCTTTTCACATTTCGTCCTACCTTGACTTGTGATTTTGAACCCTTCAGCTTCTGTGTCTTGGTTCCCAAATCAGAAAACCAGAGATACTCCTGAGGCTTTTGTATTTCCTCTCCTCCCTGGCCGCACACAGAGATACTGCACCTCTGATCAGGCTGGTTTGTGTATCGTGAAGAACTGTGTATTAAATGCTGTTTTAACCCAGCGAGGTTTTTATTAACAGTTCTCCCAAACTGTGGGACATGGTGTCGCGTGCTGGGACACTGGCAGTGTCGGGAGGGGGGGGCGAACAACGTTCGAGTCCCCTTAGATTTTACCCTCTCCGTCTGGGATCTGCTACTTCTGCGCAAGTTGGAAAGGTGCAAGCCCTGGATGTGAGCAGAGCAGCGAGTCAGGGTAGTCTGGGATCAGCAAGTAGCGGCTATTGTTCTCCGGAGCCGTGGCTTAAATCCAAATGCTACACAGTGGGTATGGTATTTGTATCAGTGGCGTTTCAGTCTCAACATGCAAGACGAGAAAGTCGCTGTTTGACATGGTTACTCCTCTGGGAAGGGGAAATTGAGAAGATGGACTTCTGAGTAGAGCACTAGTGCGATGGCACCCTATCCTCGGTGATAAATGGGAGCATTAACAAGGCTTGGTCGAGAGGAACCCTACAGATTTATGGCTTCCTGTCTCCACCAGCAGATGCCATTATGGCTGACAGAACAGAATGCCTTTCAAGAGGGAACTGGGGTGGGATTATGAAGAAGTGGAAAAAAAGCAAGCAGAATCTGGTGTCCGTTTTTATCCACTGGTCAGAATTCGCTGACAGGTTTGAATAGAGCCGAAACTACACGGCGTTTGCGTGCTCCCTGCTTCTGTTATTTATAACTAAGTTGGTGAAGGTCATTTAGCATCTCTTCTAGCGCAGGAAGAACCCATAATATTTACTGAAAGCATTTTTGCACACTTGAAAATTAGAGATAATAAAATGAGCAGATAGCACTGGAGGCTTCCTTGGCTTATCCAATGGAATAATCTTGATGGGTGCTTAATGTTTACTTTGGAAATGTAGCAAATGATTCTGAAGCTATATTGAATTTTATCTATTTTTATTACATTGCAGAATAATATTTCTCTTTCCTGACAAAATGTTATGACCAGTAATAGCAATGGCAGTTATGCATGTTCAAAAAAGAGTAATCAAATCTCATGCTTCAGGGCATGAGCTGAATTCCCCGCTGGGATCCGGAAGGAATTTTCTCCCCCCAAATATAGCAGTATACAATCAACTAGATATGTTCTTATAGGTTTTCCAATTTCTTGGTTAGGTGCGGATTACATGGAACAATAGTGTGATCTGGGATAGCGAAAATCCTCTGTTGCTATAGCTCCGGGCTGGTTTTGGTCTGATTTTTCAAAATAATGTATGATTTGTTGTGCGTTATGGTAAAGTTTACAGACATGTTTGTGGACAATAAAGGGCCAAATACGCTTCGTGTACTTGGCTTTGATAGCAGTTCCCATCGGGAGCAGTCACAACGAACTCAGCTGTGTAACTTAAAGTGTCTTATCTTACTTATTTCTCTTGTCTGTCTGTCTTTCTGTGGCTGCTACACTGATAATTAAATGGGGTGGGGTTTTGGTTTTTTCTTTCCTTCTTTCCACCCCCCCGAAGTTATATATGGGCCAGTACAGAACTCACCTCGAATGAAATTCCTCTCGGGGTTGATGACCCCCTTCACGCTTTGCCTACCACTTTAGAGAATGAAAAAGTGGAAGTTCTGACAAGTTCTACCAATAAAAAAAAAAGTTAGAAGTAACTTGGGTTTGATGAATAAAAAATTTTCAATATGTAGTAATATTGCCAGCTAATGGCATTGTCAGCTTCAACATTTACTGCCTTCTTACTGAGAATTACTGGGGAAAAAAGGATTGAAATAAAAATGGGGGTTACAATGATTTTGAAAGAATTGACTTGAGAGAGACGGGATTCCGTACAGAAACCAGAGTGCCTGGGGCAGAGAGCGGTGCCGTCCTCACTGCCCAGGGGGAGGATTAACAGTTCTTGTTTCACTCTCAAGGCACATTTGACCAACATGATGCAGATTCAACAGTTCTCTGGGCGAACTATTCTAACCGGCCTTACCCATAGAAAATTTCCCTACTACTGAACACCTTTTGGAAACCTGTCTTTCTTTTTACGGTGTTGTCATGTGAAACGGAGAACAGTTCATTTCCTTCCTCTTTGCAGCAATTTTTAATGTATTTGAAGACTTACTACCTCTACTCACCAAACAACCCTGATTTCTTCAGTCGTTCCTTGCAGGTCATGTTTTCTGGACCTGGCACTATTCTCACTGTCTGTGGCTGGACAACACATGTTTCAAAGTGCAGGGCCAAAGATGGGATGCCGTGTTGCGTTTGAAATCTTCCCAGCACCAGGCGGGATTACTTCACATGTCTCACATACGACACTCCTGTTTCCATGTCCCAGTTTGGCATATGTCCTTCCCACAACAGCCTGACACTGTTGACTCATGTACAGCTTCTGATTCACTGTAACCCCAGATGCTTTCTTGCAGAACTGCTTTGTAATCAGTTGTCCCCATCCTATATTTGAACAGCTGATTATGCATCAGTGACAACTTTGCACTGATTCATCTTGAATTGCATCCTATTTTTTCAGACTGTTTCTGCAATTTGTCAAGATCATTCTGTATTATAATGCTGCCTTCAAAGGCTGTTGCCGTTCCCCCTAGCCTGGTACCATCTGCAGATCTCATGCAAAGCATTTTCTGTTCCACCTTCTAAGACGTTAATAGAAGTATCGGATGTTGCTGGGTCCAGGACCCACTCCAGCCATAATTCCAGCCTGACAGTGGGCCATGAAGGTGTAATTTTGGAGCACGATTTTCCAAGCCCTTCCAGCCCCCTGCAGTAACGTCCCCCAGGGGATATCCCGCAGCTCGCTCACGTGGGACTGTTACGTGAGACAGTGGTAGAAGCTTCCAGAAGTCAGCCTAGAGGACGTCCCTGTCCACAAGGTCTGTCACGCTGTCATGGAATGAGATTAGGTAGGTTTGACATAATTTGTCCTGAATCAGTCCATGTTGTCTGTTGTTTGTCTCCAAACACCGTATTCTCGGCTCTTATGGGTCGTTCGATTGTTTTGTTCCAGTATTTTTGTACAAACAGAGGGTGAACTGGCCCAGCGCTCCCTTCCCACCCTTCCACCTTATAAGAGAGCTGCTGTGTTTGCACTGGAAACCACTGGTCCCCCACAGGTCTTCAGGGATGATCACTGGTAGTTCTGAAATTCTTCTTAAGACGAGTCTAATAGCCTGACCTTACCCATGTGCTTTCTAAGTGCTCTTGAAACTCTTCTTCCTCCTACTGTAGCCGGAGCGCCCGCTACTCCGACACTGGTCTTGATTATTTTTGCAGTCTGACCCCAGCCGATTCCCACTGCGAAGATGAAAGTAAAGGAGGCTTTCTTAGCGTGATCTGTCAAAACTTTTCTGTCTTTGCTGAGGGCAGGTGTCATCTTTCCTAGGTCTTTTCTTGTGTGGAGAAGGCACTTACCAAACACTTTCTTATTATGTCCCTCTCCAGTTGTATCTCATTTTGTGGCTTGCTCTTTCTAATTTTTCCCTGAGTGTTCATGGTCACTATAAGGAACTCTTTTCTGCCCATTTAGGCAAATACTCGTTACAGAACATACGTTTGGGATTTTTGGTAGAGATACTCCTTGCCGTGCCGTGCAGCAGCCTTTTTCCCTACAAAGGGGTAGAGCAGCAGCACTGGGGCAAAATCCGTTTTCCCCCTTTCAGGCATTTCTCTGCACACAGTGCAGTCACTCCAGTGCCGTGGGGCGGTAAGGGAGGTTCCATTTCACCTCCTGGGTCGAAATCCTGATATTGCTAGTGATGAACACTTGGAGTAAGAGCAGGCAGCGTTTCCAGGGCCCCTTGATGTCTAATCTTCAGCTAAAGGATTCACCCTTTGGCTGCAAAAAAGGCATTTGAGTTTGAACTCCCATCTAACTGCAAAAAATAATCTTTTGTGGCCAAGTACCGAGAATTGCAAACAGTGCAGTGGCTTGCACAGCTCTGGCTGCAGCTACCTTCTCCAGCCACATCTGTGGTTCATCTTCCATCACAGTGTCATCAGCTGAAATATCACATCAGATCTCATTGGGAACTATACAGAAGGCTCACCATGCATTTTTTAACTATGACATCCTATTTCCAGAATTTATAATTCAGTCTGGGAAACCTACTGCAGACTGAAACAGCCTGGAAGCTCTCATTTTAGGAATTGGATTTTCCTTTTTTAAATCACAACAAATCTCTAGTCTTAAAAAAACAACAATAAACCCGTCACTTTTTCTGAAATGAGCACAGCAACACTGTAATACCGTTTCCCAATCAAAACAGCAAAAGCAGCTAATTGAATTAGTTTGATCCAGAAGTTGTTCATTCTGCGGTCCACAGCCCCCCTGTTTTCTTCAGTGGATTCTCAGTTAAGTCCCCAGTCAGCGGGCGCGCTGGACTAGTGGATTTGTTTTCATTTCTAAAAAATAACAACAACTTTAGAATGTTTTAAAATAATAACAATCAGCTGGAACTGGGCAGGAAATGGACCGTACTCTCACAAGAGTCCTTGGGAAAAGACATCATTGGAAAAAAGGAAAAACTGAGAACTGCCATTTTTAGGGTGAAAAAGCAACATCAAGAAGGCAGTGTTCTTCCAAAACTTTTTTTTCTGAAATATCGTATTTCACTGAAAAATGAATTTTAATAGATTTTTAAAAGTATGCTATGAATGTTAAAACCATAAAATGGCCATGTTTTCTGCAGTGCCTGCCGCACTGCAAAGCAGAAGTTTGAAGATGGTATCAGGTTTTTTCCCCAGCGAATGGAAAACACGGCTGTGCACTGCTGTAACCGGGACCGCACACCCCCCGGGCTGCACTCGGCCCCTTCCTTTAGAGAGCAACGTTTCCAAGGAAGCCTCTGCCCATATGAAAGTCACACTTAGAAAGATCTTGTCTATTAATTGCTAAGAGGTTTTATCTTCTGAAGGGGGCACGAGAAGAGGGCAGAAGCAGATTTCTTTTGGAAAGATGGGGTTGGGGAGAGGCCAGATGCTCTCAAATGCTGTATTTCTTTCTTCATTTTAAAGACTGAGCAGCCATGCAAATAAAGAGAGCCAATAAACTGTGGAAAACATACTACACAGTTGACAAAAGCAGATAAACATCTACAGAAAACTTTGGGTTAGAAGCTGTGTGCCCTGCGTAGGAGGCCAGGTGAAGGCATAGATGTTTGGGACTGAAGTTGCTTTTGGAAAAGGCCATAGCAGTCTCGATTTGACAAAGTATGCAAATACCGCCGGCTATCTGGGTGACTTCTTTATAAAGCACCCGGTCACCACGGTATTGGGGCGAACGCTATCCATTGTCACAGAATCCGAGACTAGTTTGGGTTGGAAGGGACCTCCCAGCCCCCCCAGTCCCACCCCCTGCCATGGGCAGGGACACCCCCCACCAGCCCAGGCTGCCCAAAGCCCCATCCAACCTGGCCTTGGGCACTGCCAGGGAGCCAGGGGCAGCCACAGCTTCTCGGGGCACCCTGTGCCAGGGCCTCAGCACCCCCCCGGGGAAGGATTGCTGCCTTATGCCATAAATGAATTGTTTATGCAGTGTAAGCTTATTCTTTCTTTTATTCATATGATTATTTATTATTATAATTTATAGCTAGGGAATAAAATTGTGCTGGCAATTGGAATAACTGATGTATCTGATATTTGGGGGGCTAAAATGATACTGGTACTTCCTAAAGCCTCGAGTATTCTGTCTCTGATAATGGTTGGGGAAAAGGTGAGGTGCCAAATACTTTAAGAATCTGTAGCTGTCTGTGTTGCCACCCGTACCAAACCATGTCCCCCACTGAGCCATACTGGGACTTTTTTGATGTTAAGAAAAGACGAATGGGCAAACTCAGTTTACACATACCAAGCACATTTCTTTAATAAACAATGCAGAGAAAGTTTAACTGAAATGCTAAAGCCACTAACAGGGACAAATTGCTTAATATGATTTTAATTGAAATGTAATTTTAATAACACAAACCTCTTTCTGATGTACGGGACAAAGCCTTCATGCAGGAAAAAGTGCTAACTCCATGCGAAAACTAAAGGGAAGCAAAAATATTGGAAATACTTTTTCCTTCTGTAGGAGAACTTTCAGCCCCCCTGATTGTCAGTGAGAGCACATGTGTCCCCCCAGGGGGGTGAGCCCGGGCGGGGCTGCCCGCCCCCCCCAGCTGTTCCCAGCCCACAGGAGCGAGCGGCAGCTGGGGGCCCTGGGGGCTGCGAGGGAAGAGCTGCCTGGGCCAGACCCCGGCTGCTCCCTGCGGCTGCTGGCCCCTTCCCGTGGGTGCAGCTCCCCTCTCCGTTCTTCCCATGCACGCCTCTCAGGTAAGTGGCCACCAGAAACGTTCTTCTTCGTGTTTCCCGAGCAGTTTGGTTTGAGTCTGTGCTGTGAAGTAGTTTCTCTGAGGGGAACCATCTCTCTCTTCCCCTCCGTAAGTGGCGAGTGCGACCTGCGTGCTTGGGCACCCAACCCAGGTCACTTACCCCTGAAGCGCGTGCTCAGCCGTGGCGTCTTGTCTGCTGCCAACGTGCAGGCTTCTCTGGGTTGGACGGGAGGGAGCTGTGTCGGTGAATCCCGTGCAGTTGGGAAGCAGAGGATGGGAAGCAAAGAGCGTTCAGTGCGAGTGACTGAATTACAAATGAAGCAGGTTGGAAACCTTGAAGTTTAAAATGTTAACTGTGTGGAAGTCTAAAATGCCAACCGTGAGACAAAGTCAGCAACATCCCTCCGGTTTGGAACGGAGAGGAGAGTATTTAGAAACAAGAAAGACTCATTGCTCAGCAATAGTACTTGGGTTTGTGTTAGAAGTGTCAAAAATAAGAGTGATAACAAACCTAGGAAGCTCGGGCTTTCTGCAGAGCCCGGGGCTGGTGGTGGAGAGGAGCAGTGCTGTGCTCACACGCAGGGCAAAGGCTGGGTGGTGCTTTCTTTGGCGAAATAAAAATGGCGGGGTTTTACTGGCCGTGCCTGGTCAGAATGCTTTTTCCCTCGTTCCCGAACGTCAGGCGTTGCTGCAGCACCTGGGGCACCGGTGGCAAAACGGGGGTCAGGTGTGCTGCCTCACACCCGCTGCGGGGGAGGCTCCTACACACCTTCAGTCTCACTGGGGGCTGTGGACCTCGGGGGCTGATCTGCCCCGTCCTTAGCGAGCCGGTGGGTGAGGCTGGGCGTTGGGGTGATGCCCCCCCCCCAGGGCTGAGCCTCGTTACCCAGCACCGTCAGGAAACCTCTCTGCCAGAGCCCGGGGCCCCTGCCTGGCGAAGGGGGGGCGTGTGGGGGGCGAACGCTGGCGTTCACGATGCGTCTCCGTTTCTGAACAAGAAGTCTGAGGCTGTTCAGTTTGGCTTTAAGAGTCTTCCATAAAAGTTGGGACACTTAATGGGGGAACGGAGCTCTGGGTTTGTGGAACCATGTTACGAAAGGAGACATCAAGCCATTTTCGTGAAAATTGAGTGACACTTTTATGGGCCTTTCTCTACTTCTGCTTTTAATATAAACTGCATAGTAAATACAGGTGAAATAAAAAAAAAAGCCCACCTGTCAAAATATAGCTCTGTTTGGTTACCTCTGTCCATGGGACAATTTTAGTAACCTGTCAATCAATGGGCTGCTAAATAGCCTCTCCAAAGCACAATCTGCTATTTCAGACGACATCAGTGTGTCAATCATTTATTGAATCAAAGCCAAATTTGAAGCAAAGCAAGCCCAGTTTGTCAATCACTTCTCAGTATTCTCTCCACTAACCACCTGACAGCTTTTAACTTTTCACTTTTATATTCCATGCAGCTAGTTAAGATTCTTTCATTTTTAATTGGGCTTCTTTTATGATTGGTAACTAAGCAACTAATATGTTGTTTTATATGGTAATAATGGGCCCAAACTTGAGAGCTTTCTTGACCATTCCTATTTGTTGTTGGGAAATTATTTTCCTTCAAGTTGCTAAATAGCAGATGTAGCAGAAACAGTTATTTAATTATGGGTTGTCCTGTTGTTTCTATCTATAAACACTTTTGGCACTGTTTAAAAATAAACACTGCATGCGCTGGCAAATGTATACTGAGTGATTTTAACTCCTGATAGAGTCCCTTGGAATTTCACTGCTCATTTACAGGGAAAACTGGGTGCAAAAATGAAAGGATTGCCAAAAAGCGGTTTGGAAAAGTATTAGCGAAGGACAGAGCGAGAAATGTCTGTTCCAGAATCTCACTAGGCTTTGATCCAACCTGATCAGTTTTCAGTCTTAATTTAGGTACAATTAAATTTCTGAGGCCAAGTACAATGCTCTGAACCACCACCTCTCCAAACAAGCTGGAAGCTCTTCCTGAACAAGCTCAGCTGGCTTCTCTGTCCAAAACAGTGTTTTGAGTTAACTAAGATTTCCTGTACCTCAGACGTAAAACCCGTGGGCCAGGGCCGAGTCCCCGGTGGTGGCCACAGATCCTGACCCAGTTTCAGTCTGGTCTCCCCATTGTGCACAAGACGAGCACTGCTTTCACGTGTGTAAAGTGATCCTACAGCTAGTAGTAAATGTTCTTGTCTTTCTATTTCTAAAAACTGTCATCAGCAAAGCCAATGTGTTGTTTTCAGAAAGAAAGAATTAACTTTCTGTCCTTTCCATGAAAGGAAGTTTGGGAAAGGAACTATTTCTGTGTTACAGCAAATTCTATTTTGGGTTCAAAAGAGTTTTCTTCATTTAATTCTTTTGCATATCTGTGTGATGAGCTTCTGGCTGTCTTTTGACAGACGGCTGTCATCTGGTTTGATCCAAAACTGTGAAACTCCAGATGTGCCCAAGAACTTGGGAGAACATGGGTACGCTTTCGCACAAAGCTGCAGTAGGTTTCAAGGCAGTCTGATACCAACTGTGCTCCCCAGTCCTATTTGAATTTTATATTGGGTTTTGTATTTGTTTCTACCAAAGACTTGGTAAAAGAGACGACAGCCCACAAGGAATGACAGCGGAGAGGCAAGCAGAGGCTTTGGTGGAGTCCCAGAGGGTTTCAGAAATCCAGTCAGATGTGAAATGTAGGTGCCGGCCCCCAGTTATGAAGCCGAGGGAGGTTCTGGAGGGCACTGGGAAACGTGCTGGTACGATGACGAAGCGCCCAGCTCTTCGGAGGAAGGCCCTAGCAGGCAGCTGAGGTTGGATAATTAATAGACTTAAACCAAAAGCTGTAAAGCAGATCATCCTTTGAAATTTGATGAAAACAGCAGCTACTCCTAGCTCACAAATGAGTTCTTAAGGAAGTGCCAAAAATATAGGTTGTTTTGGGGGTTTTTTGTTCTTGGTGGGATTTCTGATACCTTCCATTAAATCCATGGAGTTAAGTAATGATGAATTACTGGGAGAGCAAGGATGGGCATCTACTGTTCACTGACATTCTGACAGATGAGATGTACGTTTGCCTGACTGCACAAGTGATGATTAAGAGATTTTTATTTTTTTTATGGACAGATTTGTACTATGTCTATAACTAGATATTAACAAAAGTTTAAAAAAGGGGTTTTGATCCCATGCTGCCTCCGTGGTTTGGCACAGACTGTTAGTCTTGGCTCAAAGGGTGTTCAGGCCTGGCTGAACATGATGCTTAGCTCTGGTAGTTCAGGCATCTGAGCAGA
Organism: Psophia crepitans; assembly: GCA_013399095.1. NCBI lineage: Eukaryota > Metazoa > Chordata > Aves > Gruiformes > Psophiidae > Psophia > Psophia crepitans. The sequence goes on along the minus strand of VWZZ01003149.1, from coordinate 379,202 downwards.
GGGGAAACCCACACAGCACCCACCCACACAGCACCTGGTCTGTGAATTGGCATGAGACTCTCAATGGGAGAACTAAGACACTCAAGATCATAAATATTATAGCAATAAGAGAAGGGCAGGGTCAGGAAAGCAGGAAGTATTGCAGGGGATTTTGATCATTCACATAAAAATAATACTAAGAAATGTCCTTCTGCACGCAGAAATGTCAGTCTTTGAGTTTACCTCTCAAACACCCACTAACCAGGAGCGCTGTGCTGCCCAGTAAATCATCGGTAACCCTGTCCGGGTCACCTTGGTGTTGCTCGGAGGCCGTTCTGTCGCCCTCTTACCAACCCGCTGTGCGGCTTACAGCAGTCGGAGCATTTCCAGGAGCTGTGCTTACAGCCTCTTTTATAATCTAGAATTTACATATTGAACGCTGTACCTGGTGTCATTTAGAAGCACTGACGGCATAACCTGCTAGCTTTCCAACCAGAAAAGCAAGCCTTGACACTTGCTCGGTTATACAGGAGCTTCAGATGGAGCGTGGGGCTTTCCCTGCTTGCGTGTGGAAGGGTAGCGTTCAAGATGGGCTTTGTTCAGAGCAATATTTGTTCTTTAGAACTAGAACCAGGAACAAAATGGGTTAATGTACACGTGCAAATGTGTATACACACGTGCTATGCTTGATGCCGTGTAAGGAGTTTAAAACTGTGGAAAATCATCCTGAGAGACTTCAAAATAGCAACCAAAAAATTAAGATTTCTTATTTTTAAAACCTGGCTTTTTATTTGTCTTGAACAGCAGGCTCAGCTGTGGGCTTTTATAAATCCTAAAAGATATGCAGGATTTCATACACCTACAAAACCCATTTTTTGTTAGTAATGGCTTTCTGATTAATTGCATATGTTCTATACTCACAAAGTTGAAGAGTATTAGAGTGCCTGAAATTATGAGCACTTCAGCAAACCAGTGAAGATATCTGCAGTGTAAACTTTGCACATACGTGGTCTGCCCTGCCAATGACCTTAATCTTATTCTAGCAGGGGAACACAGCATGTAATGCAGTCGGTGTTAGCTTTTTCCTGATCCCCTTTTAAGCACATACTAATAACATTCATGTAAGTGTAGGTGCCGTTACGGGCTCAGGTCACTGGAGGATATAATGAATTAAAATCACTTGACCTCAGAAGGTGCTGCCTGAGCAGGTAACACTTGAGCAACCCACGTGTTCTGTACCGTCCTGTATCCCAAGGTTTTACAGCACTTGAAGAACCGAGGGGCTATGGTGCCATTAGGGCTTCCATCTGGCCGAGCTGGTCTGGTGGTTTTGAGGCGAGCAGAGATACATCAACCTGAAAATAATTCTGTATTACTTCATGCCTCGGTTTCTCTGGGAATAAATATCGATGTGATGTTTTCCAGGACTTATTTTTCAAGGGTGGCATGAAACTTAATTTTCACCGTCTTTTGAAGACTTTAGATTTTCTGCTAAAAGAGGTTAATTTGAAAGTGGTATCACTGTGCTTTAAAACACTGTGCAAGCTACCGGACTTTGTAGTTCCTCTTTAAAGAACAGATCACAAACTCTCCAGTACCATCCAGTATTAAAACCTATTCTTAAAATTTTTGGGAGGATGCCTAGCAAAAATCTTGTGCCATTCTCTGCTATTATGTAGAAGTTGAGTTCTAAGTTTTCATTCTTGTGAGAAAAGGCAGGTGTTTTATTGGCAGAGTGGATGCTACGTTGGGGAAGTTGGCTTGCCCAAGAGAACATAAATGACTCCTTTATTTTCATTTGTGCTTGCTTAATATCCACGCTGTGTTTTGTATCTCGATATTTTTGGTAGCTGTAGAATTGTGCTTCATAGTACTCAAAGTGGTTTAATAAAAAGTATCTACAACTCTGACTTAATTTACTGGCAAAGAATGACTTCTGAAGCTATGGAGAGAAATTGGAATCACAGGAGTATGTCTACACCTCCCCACACACTGCAGATTGACACGGTATCGTAATAAATGAGGTATCAATGCATTAGTGTAGCCAGTCCTGGAGACCTTGAGGTTGTTATTTTCAGTTTGACTTGGGTCTGTCCTCGGTTCGGGATGTTTGTTTAGTTGTGTTTTGGGACAGTCTTTTACTCCTGCGTCCACGCGCCCTTTCATGCCGCCTGCTGGCACTTGTCTCTTCAAAGTGTTTCTATTTGGGTGTTTTTAACTTAAAGAAAAATGGTTCCGGTATCAGTGAAAGAAACATTATGTACCATGAAACAAGTTTAGCACTTAAATTTAACTACATACTGAACAGATCCTGCAGTGCAGGAAATCAGCTACGTGTTGCTCTTGTTGACGAACTCTCTGATTCAGGGCTGATTTTTAAGGAGAGGAATTCTGTGGCCCGTAGCGTGCCAGAGCAGCTCTGGTAAAGGCTTTGCAGGTATTTCTGTGTCACGCAGACTTCTGGTGCTCTCGTGTTGTAGATCCTAGCAGGATCACCGCCCCAGGGTCCGCTTGTGCTTGTCGAGAGTGCCCGCTCTGTGCCGCCTTGTCCTTACCCTGGCCCTGCCCAGCCGAGTTGTGAGGGTTGTGCTTTCTCACGCCACTTGCAGCACAGACAGCCCGTGTGTGGAGGCAGCTTGTCTGTGCTTAGCTCCTGGAAACTGGGAATTGGCCAGTGGGTATTGCGGAGCTGGTTGTGGAGGTCGTGCTGTGAGAGCTACGAGGTGAAGGTGTTGGGGCTGCCCTGGTGACAGCTCGCCTGAGCCCCGGGCCGGGTGGGTGCAGCACCGGGGTGGTTCGCTCGCTCCAGGGGCAGCTCTGCAGTCTGCGTGGGGGTGTTCCCCTGCGAGCAGAGGGGACTCTGGGTGCTGCGTTAGGAGTCGGTCCCGGTGTGTTCCCACTGCTGTCTGCTCCGTGGTGGCCCCACACGGGTGCCCTGGTGCATCTGCACACAAGAAATGAGAGGCCTCCTTGGTTTCTTCGTGTCCTAGTGTGCTGGTGTGCCCCTCTGGGTAAAGGGGTGAGGGACAGGAGGTGAAACTTTTAGTGAGGAAAATGGTCCTTGACTTGAGGCGGGTGCTGCCGGCTGTTGTGTAGGGCTGGTGTCTCCGTCGTGCCCGTTACAAATGCCGTCATTGCGAGGTGCCGGATATCACGCAGCTTGGCATAGCGACGATAACCAAACATTGCTCTTCACGCAGCCACACAGACTGTCAACTTGATCAGATGCTGATTTTCATTTTTTCCCTGACTCATGTCTCTTGAAAAATTAACTTCTGAAAACACAAATGAATACTTCATAGAAACTCCCTTTATCACTCCTATGGGCAAATTTCATCGACTTGGAATTTAAGAGCTAATTCTGCTTTTTAAGTTATATTCTCTTCAATTCACATTGGCAGCTAATGAAATAAGAGAACACTAAGGAAATAATTAAATGTTGTGCAATTAGGACTACGGCGCATCAGGATACAAATAAATACAAGCCAATATATCCTTTCATGGATTAAACTTGTCTTGATTTTGTAGCCTTTGATCTGTGCGTACCGCAAACTAAAATCTTCCAGAGCACGAACATCCGATCCCGGGACCCGACGTCACCCGCGTGTGCCGAGGTCGGTGTGTGCCGGGCCACGGGCTGCAGGGGGGTGCTGGCTGCAGGTGCGTGACACGGCCACCGCGGCAGGGAAGGCAAGGTCTGCTTCCGCACTGGGATTGTGCTCCTTTGTTGCAAGTGCCTTTGAGCTTCATATGGGTTACAAATTTATCCTGAATTCCTGCAACAGATTAGGGTTTAAAAAAAGCAAAACAGCAAAGAAATGTTCAGATCAAATATTCGATATATTTTCTTATCCCTGAAACCAGTTTGTGGTTCGTGGGTTGTTTTCTGCCCCCTCCATTTTCCAGAGGGCTCTGGGGCTTGCTGGAGCGTTGTTCGGAAAGACCTTTTCGAAACAGGGATGGTGATGCTTACCGAGATATTATTAGGTTAATTCCAGCCAGGGTAGCTTTCATGAGAGGTCCCTGACGTTGAACAAACCTGTTTCCTTCACTAGGATGTGTCAGTTAGAAACACCAACTGCAAGGATTTCTTATGTTCTCACGAAAAAGGAAGGAAACAGCTGGTAAATGTTTCACAGATGGTAAAGCTCTTGGCATCTCTCAGGAGAGGGCCACCCATACAGATGGCTCATTATTTTAACATTTGGATTTTCATCTTATTAAAACATCTTTTTTTTTTTTCCGGGTTTTATTTAGCATCATAAATTCTCTTACACTTTAGTTAACAACTCAGTGATTTGGGGGAAGTGTGTGCGCTATAAGGAACATCACTTGGCTAAAACACGTATCTGCATCATTATTCTCAGCTCTGATGTGTAGTGAGTGGACTTGAACCTGATTAAAAATACCAAATGCAGGCAAATGCTTCGAAATGTGACTTTATCAAGCAAAGGTCAGCTAAGCCTGTATAGAAGCTGAATTATTCAGCAAATGGAGAAATGTGTGGAGTGAAACAAGCAAACATCTCTGTCTGGGGCATTGCATCAATTAATGCTACGGTGCTTTCTGCCTACACCGTGACAGACAGGCACTGCATGTGCGGAGTGCTAGTAAGGGCTTTGTGTTTATAGTATCGCTAAATAAAAACACTACTTTGAAAACGATCTGGTCAGTAAGCCAGACAGTACTGAGGTTTTCAGAAATGCTTGTAAAAGGATGCATTTGCAAAGGCAGTTCCACCTTGCATTTACGGTGGCATGTGCAATCATAAACATGCAAATAGATGGTATGTTTAGCATATGTCATACATAAATCCCGGCTCCACACTCAGTTTAGGAAATACCATTAGTCCCATTTGGCTTTACGGCGGGGGGAGGGCATGGAAACAGTGCCAAAAGGTGACGGGACTTGTGGCAGAGGAAATTGGGGTAGACTTAAATTGAGTTTGGATGTTCTGGCTTTTGGCTTTAGCACCTTATTTTACTGGCTCCCTCGATACCGGCCGGTCTCTTCAGTAGCTGACACTTGGCACGTGCACAGTTTGGAGAAGCTGAGGCAGCCAGTTAGCCCCTTCTGCACCAGAAAGCAGCAATGGGCAGGCGATGTGTGGGGAGGAGGAGGGAGGAAGAGAAAGTTCTGGATGTAACGCCAAATCTTTGGCCTCTCTTTTTCACAGGGATTTTTTGTGTGTTTGTTTTTTTGGTGGGTTTTGGTTTTTTTTTAAGTTTCAGCATGGTCTTTCTATGAAGCAACAAAACTATAGGCTTGTCCTGTAGCTATGGATCAATAGCACAGATTGCCATGTGGATCCATCTATAGAGACTGAAAAGCAGCAATTGATGCATGTGCTACAGCTGCCTTGTAAATCCCGTTGTGGTCCCAACCAAGACATGGGCTGCCTTAAATACTCTGGTTCTCTGCGATTAGGCTTGTTCTTGGCAACTTTGTTTTAATTAAAAATTAAATAATCGGGAGTGGGAAGAGAGAAACCTAAGTCTTTTCCTGCATGTGTATGTGCAACTCCCCATTGATTCCAGTAGGTTACATCAACTGCAAAGATTTGACCCGAAAGCTAGCTACAAATATTCCATTAATAAATCCAGGGACAGATTTGTAGCATGTAAATCACGGGAGCTCCACTGATGCCAGTGTAGTTATGCTGATTTACATCAGCTGAAGAGTTGGCCTGTGGAATTCACATTCCTTCTGAGATCAAAGATGTGTCAGCAAATGGTAAACTTAATTTGTATTTTTCAGCCTTCTAATTTAAAAATAGCCAAATTGATTTATTATTAAACGGCTGGGTTCTTATGGCGAGACTTTGTATGCCACGTTTCAGCCAGACGCCACTCTTGCAGCCAGGCTGTAAATCCTTCCAAAATGGGGTTTTTAGCTGAAATGCTGAAAACTCTGTAATGCTTGTGGGTACTGCTGTGTCATATTTATAATGGATGGGCTAATCTAACCGTATCCTAAAAAATGAAAGGCACGAGGGGCTGGATGGCTCAGAGGGTTGGCAGAATTGCCAACTTAAATTCAGTCATAGCCAGAAGTGACAGAGCTGTTACCATTTTTGGAAGCCTATGAGATGAGTTGTTGGGGCACAGTCAATTTGTTGTCTTTCTCGCCTTTAAGAGGTCAAAGAACGAGTGAGCCATGGAAGAAACTGGTGCTCTTTGACTTGTGGTTTACATGGCACTGCAGCCGGTGCCTTTAAGTACCACAGAGGTACCCTCACGGGGTGGGGAGTGGTTGAATGGTTGGCGTGGATCCTCTGGGTAGTGAATAACTTGACGTGCGATGTTCATCAACCAGGGAATGGAGAGGGGAACATTTCCAATATCCTTCCTGACCTGCTTTCAGACTCTGCTGTACTGTTTATTGCTATGTTTTAATAGAGGACTCAATTTAGGTGTCAAGATATTGTAGGAAGCTTATCAGAAGTGCTCAGAACTGTTGATTCTACCAGGAGCATAGCAAACTTGGATTAGAAGGTACGCTGGGGCTCATCTGCTACAACCTACCTGCTCTAAGGAGGCACTAGCTTTGAATTTAAATCCAGTTTTGAAATCAAATCACTTCGTTCAGGATCTTATTCACCCAAGTTTTGAATATCTCAATGGGTGGAGATTTTGCATATTCCTTGGGGACTCTGCATTGCAATGGTGATTGAGCAAGTGGGCCAAGAAAGGGAGGATATAGTTGTGTGTCCTTTTGTTTTGATTTCCTATGGAAATAAACAGAATGCAAAAAAAATTCTCTTGGTGGGTAATAAATTTAGGCAGATATCAGCAAAAACCTGTTGGTGCTGAAGCTGTGAGGGATAACACTCAACTTACAGAAGCCCTGAAGATGGGTGGCCAGATAGAGGGGGAAGAGATCACTGCTGAAGGACAGGTTGTGTGTAAACTCCTTGGGCAGAAGGAGGTGGGGGAATCCCTTACAGATGCACCAGCAGCAGGGGTAGTTTCAGGGGGATCCTGCAGCCTCTTGGGCTTCAGCTGCCTGCAAGGTAGAAATCTAGGAAAAGCAGGCTGTGTTCGTTCTTGTCATGTAAATTGCTAGTGTCTTTTTTTTTTTATGTCTTTAATTGCAGTATTTAGTGTTGATTTTTTTAAGTAGAGACACACAATCTCTAGCTGAGACTGAAAGCTGTTCTTTACCATGAATGTCTTTATTTGTGATTCTGAGGTTTGGGTGCACTGTGCTCTCTGAAAAAGGGCATAGTGGAAATAAAGTGATACAGAAGGTGAAATAAGGAAGAGACTTATTTTGTCTCCTGAGAGCTTGTATTGGCAACAAATGAATGCCACCGCTACTTTCAAGCCCTTCTAAAATGAGAGTTTGCAATCAGGCACAGTAACAGGTATTCTAATGGACTCCTAGTTGGCCATATCGCGGAAACAAGTAGTGAAATGGAAAAATAGCTAATGAACTACACAACATAAAATGCACGCTTCTCTCTTGGGGCTATTGCTACAAAGCATCACTGAAATAGTTTGGTAGGAGTCACGTTGGATATTTGCATGCAGGCTGAGTGTATCCAAGCAGCATTAGCTCTAAAAACTGTTTGAGCCGCACGGCCCTCTCCGCTCTGCACGAGAGGTTCATCACAAAGCAGCAAAGCTGAGAAGAGGCTCGCACCGCATACGTGCGCGGTGCCACGTCTTGCGCGGGTGGATTGTCACTGCTGCGAAAAGGCTGCAGGAGACCACGGGCCAGTGGCTGCTATATAATGCAGGAGCTTGTTTCGTGTTTGTTTTACCCTTCCGAAACGCGTATCCTAATTTTGTGTAGGCTGAGATGTTATTAGCTTGCAAGGAAGTGTGGATTGCATCTCTGAGATCTAACGTGGGCATGGGGGCTCTCTTTTTGATCATTATAGGGTATGAGTGTTTTGTAATTCTTCTAGTGCAAAAGAAGCTGTTTGGTGACAGGCATCAAGTCAAATTCCTGCAAGAGGCTGGCAGCAGAATACATTTGTCTATTTAACTGCATGCAAAACACTTGTCAAGACAGATTCTGGTCCCCACTCCTAAGCAGGGACTCTCGCTACCTTGTGTTCCAGATAACCTGGCAGAGAGCGGCTAGTGCAGAAGCACATGCTGAGCTGTTAGCAGGGCTCTTACCGTGTCTCTGGTTCCGGCATCTGTCAGATAGAAACCTCGCTAGCACGTTGCAATGGGAGAAAAATGAAAGGCAGAAACATTCACATCTGGAGATAGACTGTTCTGTTTCAGTCTTTCTTAAGACCCTCTGAAGAGATGACAGGTTGTCTCATTCTTTAATGCATTTGCCACCGTGTTGCTGCATTTGCTGGGAAAACACGGGGATAAACAGCTTCCTCTGGGAGAGGACACAGGGTGGAAGACTGAAGGAAGCGTGGTGGTGGTGAGACTGCCGCACGTGCGGGCTGGTGGGCAAAGGAGAACAAAAGCCTGGAAATGAAGCTTCAGCTCCCTGCCGGAGGAGGAAATTAGTCCTGCCTTGTTCCCCTCCCACTGCACTTGGCTGCAGTATAAAAGTTTTTCATATTTGGTGGCTTCGGAATGTGCTATAGACTTGGTTTAAAAAGTAAAGGTGCAGAAGTACAGGGCTGAGGTTGCTACTGGTACCACTGTTCTAATTATAGCTTTGTTTTCTTCTGGATCCGCTCTGCTATTAAAATTCTGCTTATCTTCGTGCTGCGTCTCCCTCTTTCTGCTTTGTGTCTCCAGTTCCCCTACAGACGTTACCCTTCTTCCCGTTCCCCTCGCTTTCATCTCCTGTTGTCTTGACTCCTCCGCTTCTTCCTGTGTGTGTTTCTCTCTGCCCTGTGGCCAACTCAGAAGTGTTATTCTATCATTTCAAGTGCTTCAAGCTACCTCGGGGGCCATCTCCTCCTTTAGCATGAGCTGACCTTTTCTGAAAGGCAGCCTCACCTCTCCAGCGCCCAGCTTCAGAGGCTGCAGAGACAGGCAGGCTCTGGCATGTGATGGTCAGCTCTGGCAGAAGCGCGTGTGTGTTTTGGAAGGGGAGGAGGGAAAGATGGGATGGGGTTGAGGTAGCTGAAAATGATAAACCTGTCACAAACCTCATCTCTGAACTGCAGAAATATTGAAATATCCTGGAGAAGAGTAACCCCCCACCCCTGAATTCATGCCTTTGTCCAACCTGTGGTTTAACAGAATTCCTGCTGGCTGGGTTGTCATAGCGCGGATGCTTTGTACCGCCTTTCTGTTCTTGTTTCAGCTGTGAGAAATCTGTGCTACCTTAATTATTAACCTGTTATGCTTAAGTTTCATTACATATATATTTTTTAATGTCTTCTATTGAAGTGACAAATGAAAGTGGTAGTTGTGCCACTGCTGCAGTGCTTTAACTCCAGACTCTGCACTCCCTGTGTGCCTGTAGTAATGACTCCCATAAAAGTCCTTTGATTGTTCTCTGATGCAAATTGAGATCAGCAATAATGCGCCATTCTCTCTAGAACAGTTGTATACTGCTGAACTTCTTTGGACACCTTATTGAAGCATAAGTCAACATAAGGATAGGTTAATAAATACTATGGTAAAAATTTAAACACTTGCAAAAAGCATACATCCCTCGGTGCTGCTTCTGCGGAGGAAGCAGAACAAAAATTTTCTCTTTTGGTCGAATAGCTTGGTTTGAGCCTAACCCCTTTTGGGAGGAGTAGGGGGGAGCACCAAGGTGCACCGTGCTGGCGGTGGGGTAGAAAGGGCTCCAAGAACAACAGCTAGGTGCTGTTACGTTGTGTAAGTCATCCTCACCTGGGTCAGGGCTGAACCCCGGTGCCTGCACGTCGCCTGGGCACTTTGGGTTTGCAGTCGAGCTGTTCCAACCGATTTGTGTATCCACCAGCTACAGCAACGAAGCTTTAGTGAAAATAAGGTTGCTAAAAATTTGCGTCTCCTCTTTCAACTCTTACATACCCGATGGGGGGAGAATGTTGGTAGAGATGATGTGAGCATGAAACATGTAAGGTTTTATTCCCCAACTCCCGCGGACGTGCTTTGCGCTCGTCGCTGAACTCTGTGCCTGTTTCCTGACTGAGCTACACCACCTCGCTGCTAGAGCAGGGCGTTGGGAGAATTCGTTCAGGAATGTTTGTAAAGTGCAAATGCAAAATAATAATTATTATTTCCACTTCTATATGCAAATGCCCTCAAACAGAATAAACGCCCACAGACGAGCTTTAAACCCAGGCTGTTGGGAACAGAGCCCGGACAGCCGCCTCTCGCAGTCACCCTACGTCTTCAGCACCCACCCAAGGCCGTTCGGCTGCGGTCAGGCTGGGGCAGGAGTTCCTAGCTTGTCTGGCTTTTTTCTTTGTTTGCTCAGTTCTTTGTTTGCAGAGCTCCTGTGTGCTCAGTAGAACTTAGCTATAGCCACAGCGTCTTGGAAAAAACCCTCTATTTCATCCTTTTTATGAATGCTCTAAATATAACTATTGGAGCAAAATAATACAGTCAGATAAACAAAGAAATGCAGGCAGAGTAAGCAAAAGCCTCTTCAGCAGGTCTCAAGTCAGCCAGTCTTCCTTTCTTTTGTATGTTTTCGCTAACAGCCCATTGAACTAACAATGAGAAAAAAGGGAACAAAGATTTAATGCGACTCCTCGCTGCTCTTTTAAAGGTATTAGTGCTGGTGTAAAAGGTCTGATTTAAAGGAGCTAAACCAAGGATGTGCAGCTAGGACTGCTGCTTCCCTTGAGGGTTCCCTGGAGAGCAGTTATGGAATCGGGTGCTCAAGGCAGTCGGGTCATCTGCGATCACAGGCCATGCAACGCTTCGTAGCAGCGCTGCTCTGCAGGCATTAAATTGGTTTAAACCCCCCCTATGCTTTTGCTGCGATCTTCGCTTGTGCCTGAACCCAGTACGCTGTCCCTACCATTGCACCCCACGGTTTTATTTGTAGCCGCACAGTGAAGCAGACCTGGGAAGTGGTGGGGCTGAAAAAGAACCTGGCCAGAAGGAAGGAAAGAAGAAGCTGTTTGCGGTTTCCTGACCTGGCGTGCCCTGCAGCCGCATCAGCAGGCAGGCTGCGTGGAGGTGAAGGAGATCTGGGAGCAGAATCAGCTCTTAATGGAGGGGTGCTTAAGCATGCTGCCACCAGAAGATTTCTGGTGGAACTACAACCCAGCAAACCAGTTTCAGGGCACAGTCTCACTCCCTGTAGCGAAACCACACTTTTACAACAGAGTGAGGGACAAAAGCCTCACTTTTTCTGATTCCCCTTTTCTACTTTGATCACTAGCCTGTGTGCCATGGCTTGCAAGAAGACAAGGTCAATCTAGGGTTAGGAGGAAAAACATGTGTTAGCTTTTAAATACAAGTAATATTGTTGTATGTTAGCAATGTATTTTAAATGATGTAGGTGAATAAACACCGAAGGAGGTAAAGCCGCAAAGCATTGCTCTGTGATGACGGTTCTTGGGTTGTGAAGAAGGGAGTGGAAGGTTGAGCCCAGGGACTGCACTGCTGACGAAATACACAAGACCTTTAGAAGCACTAAATATTGTTCTTGTGTCCTATTAAAGTTAACAGAACAGAGTTAGGCCTTCCCTGAGCCTTTCTGAAGACCCCAGTGGTAGGGCCAACAGCAGGTCCATACAGGTCGGGCAGCAAGCCTGAGTCTGTAACTGCGTTTCCCCATGGACATTTCTGTGTAAGTGGATCTGATGCATAATACATCGTAAATAGCAGCTTGCTGTGGCTACGCAACAAATGCGTTCAATAATTGATATTTTAAGCATATATCTGTTGTCATATTTGGCCCCTCAGAAGCTCTGGCCCGTGTGGGTCAGTGTTGACGCTGGATGGTACTCTGTTCCTTGAGGGAATGAACTTGTACCAAGAGGACAACCCCATAGTGCAGGCTGGTGCCATGCAGGGAACGTGCTGCGCAGTCATACTAAATCATAAAAAAACCTAGATAACATATGCCTTTAAATTTCTTTGCTATTTAAAAGCCTACCTCAGGATTCTTTGAAGTGATAAGTAGGTGATAAAATAACAAGTAGGGTTGGCTTTGGATGCTGTCTGGCACATGCAGAACAGTATTTTGTTAGCAAGTACCTGAGCAGTGGTTGTGTCTGAGGGAGATGACTTCTGCAGGGCTACCACAGACCTGGCTCTGAGGTCCTGTGGCTTAAGTGGTGACAGCAGACACAGGGCCTGCGCCTCGGAGATAAATACAACACACAGGTGAGGCTTCCGCTCCACTCGAGACGGGACCCTCTGTAATAGCACACGGGAAGAAGGAGGATCCCATTAGGATCCTCCACCTGCCACCGACAAGTTCCTGGTGAAAGCCTGAGTGTGCTGAGCGATGCCAGCAGCGTCTGGCAGTGCCTCACACGGAGATTGGCAAAGGGGGATATTGCTCCCGAAAATAGCACGTCCTGACATTATACCCAGCAAAGGGCAACTCTATATTACTGCACAACAAATGCATTTGAATAACTGATTAGCGTTTCTGTAACATTCAACTTCTGTTCTAAATTATATTAGAAACTAGGGATTTAGGGAATGTGATCCTTCAGGGTAGCTCTAAATATCCTTGTTCTTCTGCCTCTTTATTGAATAAATGGAAGCTTTGCTCCAAGTCAATCCTTTTTCTGTTCGCTGAACAATAGAAACGGTGTGCGAGGCCGGAGGCTGGAGAACGGGGCTCCTCCGGAGCTGGGAGCTTTGCAGCAGGTCAAGGGGCACGAGAGAAACCTCTGGCAAATTGCTGACATGGGAGAACTCCTGGGGTTGCCCATCTGGCTATGGAGCCCAGGTTTCTGCACCTGCCAGAACAAGGAACGCGCTGGGGCTGAGACAGGAGGAAGAGAAGTAAATACAGTTGGCAAAACATCCGACGCATCAGGAAGAGCATCTCCCATGCCGCGCGTGCTGTGCAAGCGTTGGCACTGGCCTGGAAATCAGAGAAGCAGAACTGCTTCCCTGGAGGACTCTGATGCTTTCCTTCACCCGAAATTTGGCCCATTATTAATATCCCCTATCTCCCTTGCAGAAATGATCCATTGCTTTTTATGTCATTTCTTATTTAGGATAATGCCATCTGATGTGTCTGGGATAGGCCCATAATTAGTGCTGCTTCCTTGCTAAATCCTTGACCAGCTACATGCGAATGATTTAACTTCATCTCCTCCCACCTGATTTATCTGCCTCTTTCTCCGAATAAAGGAAAGTTTCCTAATCGGAGCATTATTTTCATGTGAACGTTCACCCAAAGTAGAGCCTGGCGAGCAAGCATTTTCTATGGATGTGAAACCTGCTGGTTACAGAATTCAATCTAAAGTATTCTCAGCTAATCATTAATTCGTCTGCTTGCAATTCATTCATCTTTATTTCACCATTTACTTAATGAGGATAATAGGGAGCATCAAAATCTAGAGACTGATCACTTTTTAAGAGCAAGCATCTGATGGTAATTAATTAACAATAGTGACAACAATAACCTTAATTTTCCAGGTATTCCCCAAAGAGAGCTGTATTTTAATTATAGTTGCCACAAGGACAAATTAAATCTCGTGGATTCAAGCTTTGGTTTATGGTATTCACTTCAGAAGAGTAAGGAGAAAGCTATCTTCATGTAAAAATAATCTGACTTTTTTTGGAAGCTCCTACAAATGGCAGAGATGAAGAGAAGATAAATACTGCTGATGATATTTGGTATGACATTGGTAATTCTCAGAGGGACTCCACAGTGTAGTGTGCCAGTGTAGATGTTCTTTGCTTTTATGAAGGTGACAGACTTGACCTGTCATGTACTAGTTACACCCTGGACAGACTAGAAATGTCACCAACTGCTAACAGTTGCTACGTAAGATATAAAAGCTTCTCTCTGGAAAGCTGTGGCACTTAAAAAGGTGGGGGGCAAGCTACTTTTGTACTCGAAGATGTTGTGGTGTTTTTAGTCTATCCTCCCATATGACAGTATACATCCCAGAAATTATTGGGGGCAGGAAAAGTCATTTTAGGAAGCTTAAAAATGCTAGATTAAATAAACCAATGGCAGTGAACAGATACCACATTTTGTTACTATTTGAAAGGCTTCGTGGGGTATGAGATTGAGTGGGACTGGGAGAACTGCAGGAGAATTTCTTATACATAAAGAAGATGCAGATATTAGGAAGGTGTGTGACTAATTCTGTGCTGGTTTATCCTGCTGAGCATTTACTGCAAGAGCACTTCAGCCACTACAACTCAGCTACGCGCTGGGCTTCTCCAGTTTAAACTCAAGCTGACATATAACTGGAAGGAGTTGGTTACTAGAAAGGTATTTACGTGTCTCTCCCTAGATAACGCTGTGTGCTAGATGTAAATGCACCACACTGCATCTGTGACGCTGGTCCAAGATCTGAACTTCTCCATACGGCCAGGTTCTGCCCTTCAGAGGGCCGTGTCCAGCCAGGCGAGCATGCCCACGTGCTGAGCTCCCAGCTCTGCTTCAGTCCCACTTACACGTTGGATCCTGGTTGGATCCTGGTGCAGCTTGTGTTTCTACAGCAGCCAGGGGCAAACTTTGTTCTTGGTGGCATAACATTAACCTGTCTTCGTGGCTCTGCCACCTTGTTTTGCACTTGGCTGTGGAATAGCCACCGCATACAATGTTAAAATTGCAGCATTTCCTTTTGAGGTGTAAGTACTTTGTCTGTAAAATGTTGTATTTTCAAGCTTCACAATGAATGAGAAGCTTTTATTTGTCCTTCCCCAGCTGCTGTTATAGTACGATCTAAGGTCAGTGGTGGAAACGAGACAGAAATACATGGCTTTGGGTAGGCAAATCTTTCATCGAAACTTTTTCAGCAATCTGGGAAGTAAAGCAAAAGTGTATCTGGTTGGTTTGAATTCAGCCTTAACTTCAGCTTGAAGAAAAACTTTGAGAAGTTTTTAGGTTGTTAATGTTTGGATTTTACGTGGCTGTTTGTTTTTAGAGGAAGTTCAGCTCTGAGCAAAACAAACACAGAACCTGGCTTGCCCACCCCGAACACGTAATCGTGTCTTGGTCCGTATCTGAAGTGCTTCCGCGACACGGATGATTAATGCATGAATCGTATGTTCTCCGTAGGCTGGTGTACAGCGTAAAACACTTCGGTGTTCAAACGCAACCGCTAGGAACTGCGTGAGCCAACTGCCACAGCCCTGCGCACGGCGTGCCCTGCTCCGCAGCCACTGCCGGCGCGCCAGCACCGCGGCCGATAGCTGCCTGGGTTCGTGCTGTGTGTATTTGACTGTGATAACATTGTCTAGTAAAGATAAGCGACTAAACTCGCTCTCAGAAAGTTTTAGTCAGATTGTTTTGATCTTAAAGTCAAATATGCTTGGATCAGACCCTTCCGGAGCTGACTTTGGTGCAGTTCAATGCCTTACAATGGAGCTGCGTTATTTAAAGATACCACCTCCAGTCTTCAAAGTCAACAACTGCGGCACTGGTGGCAAGCACTGGTAACTGATGTTTGAAATATTAGCTGGTCATAGAGGTATGTTTTTACTAAAACATAGTTTGAGTTTGCCCTCGCTCGTTTATCCTTCAGGGAGCTTTTCCCTCGCTTATCACTTGATCCCGCTTTTTTGTTGGACTGTTCAGCAAGCCCCAGCAATATACCAAATCTTGAGCAATATTTAATCTAGTTTATCTCTTGAAGTAGAAGCTGCCACTTCAGAGTGGTGCCAGTCTGAAGTCTGCTGCTGCAAGACCCTCCCACTGTGTCATTTCATAGCTGCAGCACTTCCACCCTCATTAAATTGTGTCCTTTTTTCCTCCACAGGCTAAGTAGTTCTTGGGCAAGTCCTAGGGTGTTGGGGTTTTTTCTTGCATGAGTCCAAAGTGAAGGAAGCTGTTTCTGACTGTCATTTCTAGGAAGAAAGAATGCAACTGCCTCTGTAGGGACAGAAAAATGCCTTAAGCAAGTTGTAATGGGCATATCAACATTAAAAAGATTAAGGAAAGCTTAAAAGAGCCCTGGACAGAAGGTTTTTGATGGGAACCTGCTTACCTTGTCTCCTGTACTGCTGGAGGAGCCTACGGGAGGAGGGGGATGCCCACAGAGATCAGCTGCCAGATTGCCTTGGTAAGGATGCAGAAGTTGCCAGGAAGCAGGTCAGGGATTTGCCCAGAATCTGTTAAAACTTAGGGGTGCTTCTGGCTTCTGTAGTTTGTGGAAGATGTTGGAAACACCTGAAGACTGGGCACTCTGAAGCGCTTGCTGACAGCTCGGCTGTCTGAGGAACATCCCTCTAGTTGAAAACGACACCAACTTAAATGATTTCAAGTCATTGTTATTAACATACCAACTAACCTCTACCTTCCCTCACGTATGTGGACTTGGGGGTGAAGTGACCTGGGATCTGATTGCTCTGTCTTGCTCTTGATCACCTGTTCTGCTGCAGTCGCTGGAAGCCTCTCCGTGATGGCAGTGAGAAGCTGAGCTGTTGGGCGTTTTCTGAAGAGCTGGGATATTTCTGTGGGCTCCTCTTGGAGCCTTATACTTTAAATGAAGTATCACGGAGAACGTGTTCTGGGAAAACCAGTGTGTAATGACTATTAAAACTGCCTATGAGGTGCTGTAGGACCTTTACCACCTTTTATGGATAAAAATAGCATTTTGGAAGCAGAATAGCCATAAAGTATACATTGGTAATGTCGGTCTCCGCTGCCTTGTAATACAGAGCACATTAGAACGGCAGGGAAGCTGTGCATAATCTTGACTTTCCCTTCTGTTTTTCTTGCCTTTTAAAATAGACACTCAAGGAAAAGAGTCCAGCATCCGCTTAAAGGAAATGTAGAGGTAGTCATTAGCACTGGCTCAGCTTTTAGCACTTTGTTGTTGAAGGGACCTACTGGTCTCAAGAGGCATGACAAGCTGTTTTCATTCTCTAATTTGCAGGAGAGACGAAATGTGCAACCCACTTCACATTAGGTAGTGGCGAATCTGCAGTGTAAGCCTTCAGTCTTTGCTCTGTCCAAATCTTTTCTTGGGGAAGAAAATGCCCATGTAAAGATTTTGGGATGGCAGTCCCACTGTTACTGTCTCAAGAGCAGGTTGCTTGCTTCCTTACAGTGACAACGTTTATGTAGTCAGTGCCTAAGTAATTTAGAGATAACGAGGGAGGGAAAAACCATCGGTTATTACAAACACGTCAAGGCTGCTTATTTTATTTTTCTTCCTGAATTCCACATGTGACAAGCAGCGTCATGACATGTCAGGTCAGGCTGCATCAATCATGTCCTCTTACATTACATCAGGGGTGCGGGATGGTGGAAACCACTTATGGGTCAGACAGGAGACTGAAGAAACAGGTTTTTTGTAGCTTGAATGGGGGAAAGAAGGTTGAGGAAAGGGAGGAAACTTAAGTAAAGCACGGGAAATGTTTTTTTTTCCTGAACAGATGGCCAGCCCACCCACCATCAGGTGAAGTCAGATAGGGCTGGGGATACAAACCTCATCAGATGGATTGTTATTTCATAATGCTGTAAGAACCGAAGATGCAAAAATGTGCTAGCTTCAGGAGAGAAAGGCTTTCAATTTAGAGTTGGAAGAACTTTTGATAAAATTCTCCAGTTTCTGGGAGGAGAATCCAATTTGACTTTTTCGTAGAATTTGCTGAATTTAAAGGCATAGAAAGCAAAAGCTTAGACCCTGTAGAGAAAAAAGCACGTGAAGGGGAGAGAATTCTTTGAAAAGTACTCTTCACTTTGTCCAAAGACTTTCTAATATATATAATAATTTAAAAAGTAAAATGTCACTGATATTGAAATTAATTTTTTATCTTTTTGAAATGATTTTTATCCTCGGAACTTTTAAAGATATTAATTTATTCTAGTAGAGACACACTTATGGAGGTTGTGCATTGGTGAACAAGGATTGTCACCCACCGTAAAGCTCTTTTTAAAGTCAAGCCCATCAGGGGGAACATCTTGACTTCTGATGCTTTCTGAGAAAGTTGATAATCCAGAAAATGGATGCTCCAGGGTCATCTGAGGCTCGGCTCTGCAGTAGAAAGCCAACTGTAACATACAGCAAATGTTTGTTATTTCCCTGTTGGTATCTGGGCCGCAGAATCAGAACAGATTTCAGCAGATTTTGGCTTTATCTCTTTTTTGTAGAGTTTGCTCCTGTTCTCATCACTAGCAGATTTGAATGTCTTTCTGCTGCGGTCTGACTGTGTGGCTGTTTAGAACCATGGAAAACAAATCTTCATCCCAACCCTGTTAGGCCAAGATTGAAGGTGACTAAGCTTGTCAGGTTTTCCAAGCATTTTCACAGCAGAACTAAGGTGAAAGGTACATATCTTTTTTTTTTTTTTTTTGTCTTTTCAGAAAATAAAACCAAGTTGATTTCCTAGTCAAATTTTCCATGTAGGCTTTACCCTTTTTTCCTTTTCACTTTAAACTTAAGTTTTAAGCAAGGTATTTGAAATAGAGTGATTAAAAAAATATTAGCTTATGCTTTTCTTTTTACTGACAAGTTGTGGTAATTCATGGTTTATCCTCTGGAAGATGTTTTAATGGTGGCAGTTGTGATCCTAGCAATCCAAGGCTTCCTAGCAATGCCAACAGTTGCTACAGTTTGCAAGATGGGTGATGTGCTTTTGTATTCTCATGCATCCTTGAAGCTTTGGTGATTATTAGACTCTTTTTGACACTTCTGGGCTCTCTTGATTTGCTTGCCAAATATGATGGCAAATAAACATGTGATATCAGAATTATTTCAGTAGTTGTTGCTGCTCAATCCAAAGCGGCAAAACACCAACCAAAAAAACCCCATCCCTCATTTCCTTCTCAAGCTACTGCTTGTTTGAATGGATTGGGCAGGGGAAGAACCAAAGAAAAGCTATTGACTCAGGTGTCGCATCATAATTGACTCAAAACAGAATTTCTTTTAAAAAGGCTTATTGAATTCAATTGTTAGAGGTACTGAAATTAAATACAGTAAGTGCTTAGTATGTCAACTGGATATGTAACTCCTTAAACGAAGAATAAATTTGATAGCTGGGAAGCCGGTGTTGCCCAATGGCCTCAAGAAAGGACAGATGGGAAAGGGGAGCAGTTAACCCTGTGGCTGTCAAGACAGTAGAGAGACAAGTACTTCACACACATGTGTGTTCAGGCAGAAAGCCTGAAAGATCTAGCAGTGCTCAATATTGGAATTCTTGTTTCATATGTCTCTTCTTACGATATGTAGAATGGATGTGTATACCTTAAGCTATAGAGTGCAGCTGAATCTGACATATCTTGTCTACACTCAGTTTGTCATAATAAATGCCATTTCCCTGAGTTAGAATGAGTGAGTCCTTGGAAGAAAGGAAAATAAAGGAATAACAAAGCATTTCTTCTTTCTTTCCTTCCCATTATTCGGTCTTCCTGCTCCTATAATTGTGGCAAGAGTTGTTGGAGCGCACCTTACAACTTGCCTCAGCTCTTCATGTTTGTTTTTCAAAGTAATAATTGTGTGGGACACTTTTTTTGATGGATTGAGCTACTTAAATCTCAGTGCTGCCTTCTCTACCTATTATTTTCACCTTCTGTTCAAGGTTTTCCTATTTCTTCTCTCCCCTTGTGATCTGACTCCATTAGAAGACAAAGGGTGAGCTCTTCCTCAGTAGTAAATTGGGCTTCACTTGTGCAATGGTAGCTGGCACAGATCTGACTTCTGAATCTTTTCTGGAATAAGATCTGTCCAAAAACAGAGTTCTACAAAGAGGAGATCATCCCTGAGTTTCCCCAGCAGAAATGAGAACTGACTCAGACTTTCAACTATGATTAGAGGTGAACGACAGGAGATAAAATGAAGAACAAGCTCGTTGCGATTGGCAAATGTCTGGCTCATATTTTTAGCCTTATTTTCACTGTCCATATAGCATCTCTTGGAATGTCAGGTAATTCTAAACGGTGTATCTTGTTTTCTTAAGTTTTTAAATGACACCGATATTAAAAACTGCATCTAGCCGCCTCTCTATGGGAAGTTTTCCTCAGTTTGCTCCCTCTAGAATAAAACATGTCCCCTGAGGTAGATAACCATCACAACATATTGATTGATATAAGATTGCAAGCTGAGAAAACTGCTGTGATGTAGTGGCTTGATGAAGAGAAACCAACCAAGGAATGTGTGTACTACCATGTGCTTAACATGAATCCACAATAGTATTGCAAACGTGTTCTAACGAGATGCTCTGAAGGTATTGTCCATAGCCTCATTGGTCATGTTATGAAAATGATAATCTGAGGCGTGACAGATTAAGGTGGGTAAGGACGAAGTGGTTCTGAATGATCCCTTCCCATACGCGGAGAAGTGCCTGCACAAGCATGTTCGGAGTATCTTGAGGTTCGCAAAGTAATTGTAGGATTCATTTATTCTCACTTATTCCCATCCTCTTTTCATTAAACTTAGTTTGGCTCTTAAACTCTAAGTGAATAAAAATGGTATATGTCTGTCTAGCTTTTGTTTCATTTTTTTCCCCCTTCCCAGAAAGTATTAGCATTGCAGACAAGTTTAGAGGATGTTAAATCTTGGCTTGCTAACAGGAGGCTCAAAGATACTGCAATCTGGTCTCAGTATAATGAGCCCCTTTGTTATATTTAAATACTATCATACTATCCTATATACAGCAAAGCATTGGGATGTTTTATATTAACAATGCACCAGCACTAAAACCTCAGACAACTCTAAAAAGGCACTAATTATTATTATTAGTGTTTTACACTAACAATAAATGTCAAATGGAACCCTGCAAACAAATAACTACCTGTCACTAAGTGAATGAAAAGCAATCTTAGTAAAGTGAATTAAAACCCAAACAACAGAAAACTCAACAGGCAGGCGCTGCTAGGGTGCCTTAGCTGGGGGGCGGGTGCTGCTCCTGTTGCAAGAGCAGCAGCAGCGTGTTCCTGATTGTGACAGTCCTGATAGTCATGTCTTTTCATTGACATGTAGGGCACCTGGTTAGTGGGAGGTATATGAGCTCATATCAGCTGAAGTGCATCAGCTGTAGGAGACACTTAGTCATGGCAAATGGAAATTGGATACTAGTGAGGAGCCGGCTGGTTTATTTACTGTATTGGCTGCAGCGCTTGGGAGTGTTAGCAGTGAAAAATTAAAGTTGGACACTAGAGTATGTATTTGTTTTGGTGACATATTTCACTTAAATTTTTCAAGACACTATGAGTGTGTCTCCCAAAGACTTATTTTTATAAATTGTACATTTTATTTTTCAATCTTCATGTATCTTTGATATCTGATTGACATTTTCAGGACACACTAATCCTTTCTACTGAAGGAAGCTCTCACAGTGGCAGCTCTTGCAATCAGTCTCCTCAGTCTGTTTTTATGATGGGGATGAGGTCTGTGACTGAAGAGCTGAAAAGAATTCAGACCTGGTGAGTGGCAGGGCCAGCTTTCATGGCGACAGAGTTTGATTCTTAGAGACCTGTTCATAAAATTCAGATTCGTGAACCCTGAGTCCACCCTTCCACCAGTTCCAGTCTAACAGTATCTAGCTTCTGCTGAGTTGCAGAAATATAAAGAAGGACCCAACAAGGTGAGAATTGGCCCTGGAGCCACGATTCAGACAGTTTGGAATCACAGGCAGCAATGAGAGCTTGCACGCTTTAATACAGGTTATCTAACAGCTTTTCTGCAAAGGGTGAGAGAATGGAGGAGGGTTCAAAAGGCAACGGCTTTCAGAACCACGTCTCTTACAAATTAAGTTCATGTCTCTGTTGAGGTAGATCAGCTGAAGTGGGTGAAAATGAATGAGAGTGATGTAAAAACTAAGTAGTTAGTGCTTAGTAGATTGCCCTGCATTGTGGATGACAGTCTAAACCAGTTCCATTTATATTTTCAATTACCTACCTCAGCTCAACCTTTCCTCCTTGTTTTAAGAAGTAAATAAAACCAAAATACCCCAGTCTCACAGGCATCCTGAACTGGTGCTCAGTGTTAAGAGAAACTGGTTTTCATCCACTCACTGACCTGTGTGAAGTCCAAGGCCCAACACGGTGGGTATCCTTCCTTATACATCCCCTTTCCAGATTCATCCTCTTTTTCTCTTAAACTCTGCATACTGGAAACAAACATATTTAAAAAGAAATCCATTCACTATGGGTTCATGACTGCGGTGATCTGTGCTGTGATTTATCTTTAGTTCCTGCCAAATCATTCTTGGTAGGCTTGCCTCCTCTGGGTATGAGTAATGAGGAGACTTCTACAACTCATCTAGGAAAGAAAGTGTGGATTGCTGTGTTCAGATTTAAAAGGGAAAAATTCTGCAAAAGTTGTCTTATTCATTAAACGGTCAAAGCAAATCTATGGATCGCGTGGTGGGTTTTGTAGTGTGTTGAGCTTCATGTCAGACACGTTTTGTCACGCACACAAGTGCAGGCTTTCCTGGAACTCTACTGGTATCTCTAGTTTATTCTCCCCTGACCTTACCGAAGTGTTGCATGCCTTAAGGCCATCGGGTAGGACCCATTTTGGGCACTATTCAGTTTATTCTATTGCACAATTTGTTGTTGAAGGTTGGGGTTTTTTCCTGTAAAAGCAGATCATGATGAGGAAGAAATGTGGCCTATACTGACAGATTAACTAGAAAAGTTCAGTTAAACTCAGGCTAATCTAGCTAAAGAATTTCTAAAACTTAAAACATCTCTCCTACAGAACCCAGGCAGCAGTGATCTGAATTTCCTCAGGAATGCTGGTGAAGGATTTGTAACTTCAGTCAGAAAGAGTGCATGCTATTATTTCCTTTCAGTAGTTTTTGATAACTTGTAGGTGCAAACTTGCCTGTTTGCTCAAAGACTGAGCTTCTAAATTTGAACTGGGAAATGCAAATCCAGAACTGAATTATTTTAAGTATAACAACGCTCGGGCACTTGCTATCTATTACAGAGGACAGATAAGACAGTTCTGTGGGCATCTCTCCATTGAAACAGGCTGAAATCTGCGCAGGGCTGTTGTGTAAGACTTCAATTTATCCTCCCCTGAAGGCAAAAATGAAGCAAGAGGGAATTCATGAGACAGTAAGTATACAAATAATTAGAATTTTATAGGAACAAATCTGAGAACAACAGAAGACCAAATGGAGAGACCTTCAGCGCGACGCATAAGTAAAACTTCTCTGACCAGACATATCCCAGATAGGGGACTGGATTCGCAAAGGAGAAATCCAGTTAGCTGTCTGCAGAGGGAGACTGAACCTCTCCAGCCATCAGCAGCACAAGGGTGGGAGCCCTGTGCACCCAAGGGGCCCACAGAAAGGCGCTGGGCGCTAGGGCAGCCGTGTGGCCGTGGGGCAGGCAGAGGAGTCGGGGGCAGGTATGCGGTGCTGGGTTCTGCCCAGAGTAACGAGTCAGGAGCATCCTGCCTGGGGCTGGAGGAACAGCTAGTCGCAGTTAAGAATGCGAGGATATTCCATCCTTGTGCCGCTGCACCTCCCTGGAACAGGTTTGTGCAGCGACAGGTAGCCAGATGGATGTAAACACTTGCAAAGCAAAGAGTGGGTCACGTTGCACTGACAGTAGTTTCTGTTCCCAGTAAACAGCTAAATCCTCTTCCTGGAAACCTCTTGCTCTGCAGACTGAGAGCAAAGCGAAGCTTGGAGATGGATTCGTGCAGAGGATTGCTTTTCAACAGAGAACTCTTTCAAAATTTCCCACCAGGCGTCAGCAGCTCTTTAAGCCATGCTGTCTATTTTGAGTTTTATTTAGATTAACAAATTCCACACCCTCGCATACAAAAGCAGAATAGAGTGAAAACACAAGCTGCCCTAACAGAGCAATATCCAACAAACATTATGCTACTCAGAAATATTTGCTGTACAATCCTCCCCACAAAAGGGACTTGTTCAGCCAAAAGATGTCAGATAGCATCTTGCTAAAAGCAATGGTGCCAGTGGAGCTTGCTTCCAAGTTCATGCAGCTGATTTTTTTTTTTCCCTCCGTTTGCTTTCTGCTAAGAATATCAGCCATTTATTCCTCTGAATCCCTGAACTTAGAGAAAGGAGGTGGTTGGACTTTCCGCAGGACTGTGTGTGCTAGGGGAACGGGCTCCTGTGGAAACGGAAGATGGTACAGCGTGCGGTAGAACCTGCTGCTCTCTGTTCAGCAGATTTATTCTGTCCCACAGGTTGGTTTGTAAATACGTGTTGCTGTCCTTGCTCATTTTCACTCCGTTAGGCCTCAAGGAGCTCATGGAGTAGAATTTTTAAAAATATGCAGTGTGGCAGTGGTCCATTCTTGCACGATCTGGGTGATTTCGGTACTGAAATCCCAATGACTTTTGCGTGGCCCATGAGCCTTGGACTGTGAGGACATGCTTGATCTGTTAAAACAGATACTTCTGTTTTACAGAAGGTGTTTTTTTTGTGGAAGTTTTGCTCGTATACAAGTCAGCAATGCTGTGATTAGGGTGGATTGATTGTATTTTTACATCAGAACTTGGAAATGAAGGGAGAGAAAAGGAAGAAAGGAAAGACTTGCATGATTTCGACTACCTTTAGATAGATCAATTTTGCTTTTAGAACCAGGGCTAAACTTTTGCTAATGGAGGGAAAGTAATCCCTCTAGTGAACTATCGGTATGAGAAGTCCAGTGCTATTTCTTTGATTTACAGAGAAATATTTGTGTAAGAAGCTGCCGTGCAGCATTTTAAGTGGGGAGGACACAGAGGTGCTTATACAGAAGCTATTGTAAAGCTAAGCATTTCAATCCATTTATCAAAACACTCATTGTTCCCATCTAAAGACAGGTGAAATAATAAATATTGAGCAAAGAAACCTCAACGAGATCCAAACCATTTTATTAAAGGAAAGAGTCTTTTTTTAAAGTTATGATCTTTCAGCTCTTGCCAACTTGCTTAATAATTAAAGCATATACCCATCTATCTGCTGACCACGGCCGCCTTCTGCAAAGGTGTTTATTGATCAGAAATGTGATTTTGGGTGATAAGTTTTTGCTTTATTTCTTAGATTCTCAAACAATGTTTTGTGAAAATTGCATTAATTTTTTTTTTTTTCCAAGGACATATTGTTTAAGAGGTAATTTAAAGACCACTATCCTTTGAGAGCCAAAAACTCTCCGGTATTTGTGGAACTGCAATACCACTAATTTAATTGGGGTAGTAGTTGAGATGGTGGGGAAAAAGCAGCCAGAATAATTCATGTTATGGTCTCTGTTATGGGAGGAAGAGTCTTATTTTAACCTTGAACATGATTTTCATAAATGTCTACAGTGCAATGATCCTGGCGTAGGCAGGAGAATCACTGCTCAAACTCTATGATCTGACTTGCTGTATTGATTTGGAAGGGCAGAGGAAAACAAAGGCATGACTGAAGTTAGCTTTGCAGTGAGTCCAGGAGCGTTCCCCCTCCTACCCAAAAAGGAAAAAAGCTTTAAAGGCTCAGACTTCCAAGTGGCGTGCGTCTGCTTCCTCACAAACTGCCATCCAGTCTCGTGGGGAAACGCCATCCCATGGGTGGCAACCGGTGTGTTGGGTGGGAATGAGCCGGGCACGGACAGCGGGTGTGAGACCCCCGAGTTTTCACCGAGGAGACAGGAACAAGGCAGCAGTTGGAGCCTACGCTGCTCTTCGGTGGTTTCTGCTGCGATTTAGCCAAGGTGCAACATGTATGTCTTAGAGCTAGGAGAGAGTGTTAATCCAGTGTAAGATTATCTCGTAAGTTTAGGAATAGCCCCTGCTCCGAGATGACCGTGCTCCAGCCTAGCAACACTTCTCTCCATCTGGGGCTTCTGGAGAAACGGGCAAGCTCTGTTCCTGCAGGAATACCGGTCATTTTATATTGGCTTATTGAGAGTGCTGAAACCTGGTTTAGCTGGAATCTACGTTCTAAGGCGAGAGCTGGGTCTGTCCTGTGTGTGTTTCCGTGTTACGGCCTCGGAGCTTTTTTCGTCACGGGTTTCTAGTGAGCTTAATAGCACATCCTCTGTCCCATCCTCCTGTTCCCAGCTTCTATCGATAGCGTCACGTCTTGGATTAAGCTAGTTCTGATTTAGGAAAGGTGGCTTTTTTCCTAGTTCAAACCTCACTGTTTCAGGGGAATCTGTTACCAGAGCTGCCAGTTTTGATTTGTGTGTCAGTAGTGCTGTGTCAGTAGCCAGAGGGCATGGCACAGGGATTTCCGTAAGCCTTCACTGGTGGTGTTGCTGGAGGATTGTTTCAAATTAGCTTCAATCTCATAAAAGTACAGTTTAATGTTATTTCCCACTTGTAAACAAAATGGTGACGAATCAATTATTGCAGTAAGCAAATCTGGATGGCTTGCTGCTTCTAGAGTTTCAGCAGCGCTCTGACTCCACAAATGTCTGAATGCTGCAAGTCACCTTTTCCTCCACTGTTGTAAGGCCAAATACACCACAGGCAGATTGGAGAGGAGCATGCTTAGAGCAGTAATGAATTTGGCTGGCTGTATATGTCTGTCTTGTCCTTGAAAATAAGGCGATTTAATGCTGCCTTGGGTTTGGGGGTTTTTTTGAAAAAAAAAAAAAAAAAAAAAAGTCTATGGGACAGTTACTGGCTAATGCTGTGAAACTTAGATTCATAACGAGAGACAAGCAACTCCAAAGTTAATTAGTGCTTCAATCTAAAGATTTATTTTAGCTCATTATAGATACTCAAGCTGTTTGTGAGATGCAGGGAGCAGATTTGGCTGGAATATAGCATTACTTTCCTTGGCATTTTTGAAGCCATGAAGGATTTGGGTTTTTTAAATATCAATGAGTATTTCTAGAAGGTTATGAAATACTTGTGATTCAAGAATTTTAATATAACTTTTTATGGGATACATTATCAAAATATTTTTATTAAAAAAATAAAGGTACTAAGATACTTTTTGAAGGGGGGGGAAGAGCCCTCTCTAGCAAGAGGGAAGTTAGAAGGGCTTGGTTTTCCATTTTTATGCACTAGGATCTGAAGCATATCATGCATAAGGATTAGCAGCGGTACAAAGCAAGCTTTCCTGGGCCAGCAGCACTTTTTATAATCCATACGCCATGTATGTCGATTGCAGCTAAATTTTACTTTATACATGCCATGTCCATGGGACCTACCTTGCTGATGTCCCTTTAGAATCAACGTAACCCAACGTTGTCACTTACTCCACTGTCACTATTTAGTTTTAACTGGCGCCCCCATTAGTTATCCCCGTTCCCATCTGTTCTGAATTTATCCCTTTCAATTTAATTTATTATTGCTTTCAATGCATAAAAACCTGAACCAGTTACAAATTGTCCAGGTAATAAGTCCCATCCGTTGGCATGCCTGTAGCCAAGAATTTGTTGACATTTCCATTATATATCCCGGGGTGCCGGTGTAGGTGGGAAGGAAGCGGTTTAATACGCTGACAACCAAAAGCCTCAGCGTGCAGGGAAGGTTAAGGCCCGGATAGAGCTAGGTAGGGTTCTGAAGAGACTGGGTGATTTTCTTAAGGGAATGGCAATAATTAATACATTACACTCAGACTGAAAAGGCCTTCAGGAAGAAAAAGACTTGCAGCGTTCCAGGTAGTCGGTGCCCGCTGGGGATGCTGACGTGAGGAGGCTGGGGTGCAGCTCTTGGGCCGACAGAGGCGGGATACAATCCCGGCAGGCACGTTTTTGGGTGCAGGGAAGGAAAAGCAGTAGGAGAACCATTGAGACGTGCCCCAGGAAGAAAATTAACGTGTCTGGTTTCCCACAGGACGACAGAAATCTGAACGAAATTTTGGAAAAACGGGAGGGCGAAAAGCTGAAGGAACAGAAGCCCCTGGGGCTGTTCACCCTCCCCGGGCCGGGGAGAGGGGCACTGAATTGCTCACGGTCATTCGTGATCCCACCTGTTTTATGGGATCTGATACGTGCTGTAGGACAACAAGAATTTAGAGATTTTAATACATTAGCTTTGCAGAATAGCTGCATCCGCTCCATCGTAATTAACGTCTGTCCCCGCTGATGTCTCTCCGCTCCCTCCAGTCACTTCAGCGTAAGGCCGTGTCCCGCCTTGTGCTGGGCAGAGAGACCCGAGCTCAGCACGTGAAAGAGCACCGGCTTGCTCAGGAAGGGTCTGGAGCAACACGTTTGTCCTTAGTTTCTGGATCTGGAATGTGAAAACGAGACTTGAAGCTTATTTGAAGGAAGGGCCTCAATGCAGTAGCTTGTAGGTCTGCACTTTCTCATTAAGGAATGAGATGGATGATCCCAGCGCAGGAGATGCTCGGATGCATGGAAGAATTTCGTGGTGATGTTTGTTAGACTGGGCGAGTAGGATTTGAAGATGCAAAATCACTACTGGAAAACCACCTGGTGACTCTGCTTCAGCAGAGCACACTGGATTATTCATTCTGTGGGAAGGTGAAAGTCTCTGCTTTTGAAATTGTGCCTTAGTGAATAATCTGGAACGTTATGAAAACAGTGAATTCATCCGTTCATGAATTGTGTGGATATTTTTGCTTTTGTGCCATACCCATCCGCAGCAATATTTTTTGTATTAAATACTATGAATCCACTTCACCTGTCAGCACTATTCAAAACACAAAATGCTGCATGAATAGGAAGGATGTTCTGGGATCTCTCAGATGATTACTGTTGCTAGGAAAACCACTTCCTGATATCTTTGTGCTCAGTGTCTGTGTCTCTCTTTGTGTACAGCCTTCGGTGACAGGCAAATTCATATCAAGGCACAGGGAAGAAATAGGAAAAGTTTAGAGATGTTTAAAGAACACTGCTTAAAGTTAAAAGGCGGATGTCATCGCAAATAATAGTTAAGAGTTATGATTTCTTTCCTACGTGGGATTATTGGTATTAAATTGGAGAGAATTGCAGTGCTGGTTACGCTGTGACTGTGAATCTGATGCAGACTCGGGCTGCATTAAAGCTGAAAATTGTTAGGACCTCCGAAACGCGGTTAATGTATCTGGTATTGTAGCAGCAAAGAGGCTTATACCGAAGGGTCGCTGAGGCTGAATTCTCATCCCTGTTTGTCTGGTTGGGGGTTCACTTAGTCTGATATTTTTTTATTTTTTTTTTTTTAAAGCAAATTTCCTAGAGCGCTAAATGTTTCCATTAGCCAGGGGGGGTTATAGGTTTGTAATCTTTTTTGGTATGCGCTTGCAAGCACAGGAATCATAGTATTTAATCTGCTGTGAGATAATGTGTTGAATGCTAACAGCTATCAGATAATATGAAGAACTAATATTCTGAAAGTCGTGGTGTGAACAGAAACCCAGACTTAAATTATAGGAGGCATCAAGACTCGTACGCCATATTCTCAGGATAGTAATATTTGGCTATTTGAGGCTCATCCTTTAAGTTGTGCTCTTGTATCACGAGCCCTAAATTAGGGAGGTAGCGTTACACTCATTAAAGAGTAAAACGGTGGCACAAAAAGCTAGTGTCAGCCAGGAAAAAATAAATATCTGTTCTTTGAGCATCTGCTATCATCAGTCTCTGTGCTAATACTATTGCTGCGGGGTGTGTAATGTTCCCTTCTGCTAGATTTTGGGACTTATTGGGGTAAAGCTGAAGTGTCTGGGTTAAAAATACGATAAGGAGTTAGGGTGATGTTTTTGAAGGAGTTTGGCATAGCTATGGTGCCTCCATCCTTAATGTTGTCTTGAGGAAACCAAAAATCTCACAGAAGGGGTCTTCCTAGGGGGATTTCTATCCGCACAGAAGAGCGAAGTCGCGTACGTACCACGTGAGCACGGTGGCCAAACCTTCGCAGCCTTTCACCCGTCGGCAGGTTGGCCATTGCCGGCGGTGTGCGAGGTTCCCCGCAGGCCAGTCCGTGGAGCTCGTTCTTCTCAGGCCCAGCTGTAGAGATTTGGACTCTTTATCTGAAACACCTCAGGGTTTTTTTGTCTTCAGAAGGCCCTGGTGTGCGAAGCTGGTGTGCTGGAAACAGCATCCATCACACACTTGCGCCCAGATGTTAGCACTGATTCTTTTCTATTGATGGCAAATTTGCTGCTGCGCTGGGCTGAATTTGTCAGTTCTACCAGCTGAATAAGACGATGCAGCTGTACAGGGTAGATTTGGCTACTTGATGGATAGATTAGTTTTTATCTCCTGCACTTGGCTGGAACCAGTCTGAACGTACCATTCCCTCCCAAACTGGATGTGTAGTTCTGCCGCCTGCCCTAAGGAGAACAATGGCTCCCACTGGATGCTTTGTCCTATTTTTTCCACTCTCTAGCTGCAACATCCTTTTAATAAACCAGCTCCCAGCCAAGTACAGTCTTTCCCCAACACATTCTAATTCTTTAAAATAGCAGAAAATTTATTCTGCTCTCCTGGGTCTTTAAGTCCACGTTTTAAAATTCGAAGAGAGTAAGCAGAGTATCCTCTACTGTGATACAGCCAAAAGAGGGGATATATTATATTTTTTACAAGGAACTAGCTTAACAGATTTAAAGATTATAGAAAGAAAAACACAACCCCAAACCCAACAACAACAACAAAAAAAAGCAACCAAACCCCCAAACTTAGTAGTTAAAGGGTAATGTTTGTGGGCAATAACTATGGATGAAACAAAGATTTTTCTGACTTTCCACATAAGTGTTTCACTTTCCTTCTCCTTTTCTTTTATCATTATTTATATTTATTTGTTTTACAGTCTAGTGGACTCAGAGGATAAATTCCTTTATGTGCTTGGTGCTATAGAAGAAACATGTTAAACATAACTCCTGATTTATTTGTAGCCTAGTGAAGACAAACAAGCAGAAAACAGCAGTGTTGGCATTGCGGGCGGCTAAATGAGGAGCAGTGGCAGCAAGCGACAGGGCTGGCGTTGGAGGAGTCGGTGTCAGAGGCTGAAACTAGACCTTGGATTTTTATGCTCAATAGGTCTGTGGGTTTTTTTATTTTTTTCTAAGACTTCTCTGCCTTCCTTTCCCTGCCACTTTCTTTGTTCGTCTTTTGTTCAATTTGTCCATTCTTCTTTGTCTTCTTCAGGGTGCCAGAATGGAACTAAAACCCCATCAAATAATATAACTAGTTTCCCTGGGATGGCCTAATGAATATGTGATGAAATAATTTA
Source organism: Psophia crepitans (assembly GCA_013399095.1). Taxonomy (NCBI): domain Eukaryota; kingdom Metazoa; phylum Chordata; class Aves; order Gruiformes; family Psophiidae; genus Psophia; species Psophia crepitans. Next base: position 348,184 of record VWZZ01003149.1, on the reverse strand, counting down.
AGTAGACATTTAGTCTCCTAGAATTTCACAGTCTGAATGACTAAATTCCTTCCCTTTTTTCCCCCTGTGTGCAGGAGTCCAAAACTTTTAAATCATTATGTGGTAAATTTACCCCCACCCACCTATTGCTTTTGCTCCCACTTTTCCTTTTTTCTGCTAATGAGTCATGATATGTAATTACCTTCTGTCTTTCCTGCATTTAGTGAACATGCCAGTGCAGAATGATTTAAGAAAATAAAAAAGGCTTTTAAAAAAGACGAGGAAACAAGCAAGCATCCAGGACTGCGTTGGCTCCCACTCACCACTCTTGCTCTTGCCAAGTGTAATGAATATTGCTTTTTCTCTATGGCACTCTGAAGCGGGATTAAGTAAACTTATATCTATATTATTACATTTTAATGAACGCTTGTGTATTAGCGTGATAATTTTTTTAGTGGGTCATCAAGCGTTACTGGACACTTACGGAGGTGGGGAAATTCAAATGATCTGAAACGCTTTGTCTTCAAATCTATTATTCAGCCTGGCAATGTAGGCTAGAGCGAGCTGTGCAACATACACCGCATGAAGTAAGCGGAGGCTGCGTCGGAACGTGGGCAGGGCTGGCGGTGGGCTGTGGTGTGCTTTGTCGTGGCTGCCTCCACCAGCGCCGATTTCACTTCTGGAAAAACCGGGCTGCCTGAGACCCCCTAAAGCTCAGCCCCAACTGGGGAAGGGCACATCAAAGCCAGGGCACCGCAGAAGTGCCCGCCTTGCCAGATCCCTCCGTATTTAACGTGCTGTTGCTGTGTGTAGCTGTGACAGCCTGTCCTGAAGAGAGAGGTGTTTAGGGCTGCTTATTAAATAGTGGGAACCAGAAGTTCATGTCACTTTAGGAATTTGTTTTTAAGGATTGTTTCTTCTTACTGACGTGGGGAAGAATGTAAAAGCCAGCTCTCTGAGCCACTGAATAATAAATGATTGAATAGCAGAAATTCAATAGGGCTTTTTCTGTGAATAAAATGGCAAAGAAAATAACCATTTCTTTGGGATAACTCATCCATTCATGGATAGCTTCTTTTGGTAAATAAATATCTTGCCACCTGCAACTCTGTGCTCCGAAAGTTGTTGTGTAATTTCCAGTGTTTTCTGATGGCTTCTGAAATGAGTTTTAAGACTGTTGTTTAAAGTAAAGAAAAAGAAAGAAAAGAAAAAGAACTTACATCAAAGATATCAGCATTTCTCCTCTCTCTGCATGTTTCCCCTGAATATGGAGTTGGCAAACTCTCAAATCACTTTATCATGTTTGAACTTGGAAAAATGTATGATAATACCAGCTGAGCTAATATTTAAAGAGCTCTTCAGAATTTTATTGTCTCTTTCTCGGTTCTTCTAAAGCCTTCTGACAGGCGTGGTGGTGAGGCTCTGAATGGCTCCGGCAACGGAAAAGAGAGGCTAAAAGACGTTTGCACCTGAACCTGGATCAGCTGGGTCCGAAACAGCCCTTCAGGATTTCTGGGAGATAAATTTATCGCAGTAGTCTCAAAGACAACTTAGTAGCGGAGTCTCAAGCAGGGTGTACCGTGTGCTCTGGCTTTCCCTGCCAGCTCTCCACATCTGCAGGATCCTCTGCTGGTTGCAGGAACCCAGTTGTGCCTCTGGAGATGTGGTGGCTGTGCTCCGGCTCCATGGGTCACAACTGCCCACTGCAGCTTGCAGTGCCTGGTTAGGATGAAAAGATGCCTCTTGCACAGATAAAATTATAAATTCAGAGAGCTTTATTCGTGTGTTTTCCCAGTGTTCTCCCCATCCCAGTGGTTTGAGGGGTTTTAGTGTGCATCATGGTGGTAACTTCATCTAGCTTCAGATTTCTGACAGGCTCAAGGAAAGGTGGGAAGTGGCACTCTGATGTGAGGCGGATGTGCAGCAGGAGAGGGGTTATCAGCACATTAGTGACATTTTATTTTAGACTGTTATTTATGGCTTCTTGACTGGCCTCTTATGTGAGTTGAATTGATAGTAGGAAGAAATGGTGGGAAAGAATAATTCTGAGGATCTTGTAGGTCCTCAGGGGCCTTAGATATTTAGGGCTTGCTTTGAGAATGCTCTAAGGCTTGCAATGTGTGGGTAGCAAATGTTGTCTTGTGGCTTTGCTGGACTTATACCTGCTTTTACCCTATTTGCCACCACACCAGACAATCAAATCGGGCTTTGGCAGGAGCTCTCTAGAGGCATTTCTCCAAAATGCTTAAAGGTTAATACATCCTCAAAATCAAGTGGGCCAGAGAGATAAGGAGGTTTTGGCTTTCCTTCGTCTGTGGTCTGACCCTGGGAAGTGCGGGGTGCTATCTCCCTCAGCACCTCAAGTAAGGAGTCTCTGGCATGGCTTTGGGATCCTTGACCCTTATCAGATCCGAGCCATAGGCTTGGTATTTCTGGGTCTGAAGTCAACGTATGCCCGAGGGTTGGCTCGGTCATCTGTAGGTGAGGTTCCCCTTGCAACTATTCCGTATTTAATCCCAACTCGTGGGAGTGAAACTGTGGCAACCTTAAGTGTATGATTTCCTTCCTATTACATTATTTCTTCCAGTACAGGAGGTACCCAGTGTTTGTCATTTAGGAGTGTCATATCATTACATTGCATATTGCAGTGTAATGATGTGAAATGATTAAATGACAAAATGCCAGTTCACTGCCAAAAATCTTAAGTAGCATACTTTTATTTGCAGATGGGAAAGCTATTATTAATTTCTGTATAGGCTTTGCCAGATGAAATAACATAAGCAGACTGAAAAGGGAGGTGCGTTTAATCCTCTTTCTAATTTGAACATGAGTAGTAGGAGTGATGTCCACCTCACTTCAGAGCATATGTCCAGTGCCAGTGGTATATTGCCATACATTGGCTAGTCTGCTGTCAAGTCATGATAGCAGGTAGCAAAAGAAGAACAGGCTGGCGTGTTTTTTTTTGGCGGGGGGGGGCGGAATACTCAGCTTCAGAGAGCGCTGTGTTAAGCGGTGTAAGCTGTTTTGTTCAAAATTGTTTCTTAGTATTCAAAAATGTTTTTTGCTAGATTAAAGATAATCAAAATGTGGCACCAAAATTAAATGTATGCCTCTGTTTTCGGAAAAGGATGATGGGACCAAAGACAGCATGGATAAGTGGAGCAGCTGTCTAGAATTTGAAATTACTATATCCAAGGTGAAAATAAATTTTGGAGTGCTTCATGAGTTCAAGCGAGGAGGAACTGGAATCTCCATCCTAGTGTGCTGAAATAACCAACACAGGAAACCACAGAAGTCGAGCAGCAAGGGGCTTGATCTAACAAATTTGGGGCTGCCAGGCCATGTGCAGAGGCTAGCAAACATAGTCCCCTCCTTACAAAGGGGTAAAACTGTTCCAGGCTCCGGCTGCCTGTTAATCTGACCTCACTAACATGTGAGGTCTTAGAAGACATTAGTCAAGAGAGAGTGAGGAGACAGAGCTGAATGTAGAACTGGAGAAAGTGCAGCTGAGTTTACCAAAGGCAGGCTAGGACATAATCCAACGCCACTGAAGATGTCCCTGCGACATCCTAAAATACTTCTTAGCGCTGTTCTTCCCAATGAATTCGCACATTCAGGTGTGAAGAGCAGACCAGCGACTAGGCTCATTGAGGACAGTCTATTAGAAGAGCTTCGAAAGACTGAGGCTGCGGGGTGGGGGGGGTGGGGTGCCTGCTTTCTCAGAACAGCCAGCGAGCGTAAGGGAGGTGCAAAAGTAAAAAAGTAAAAGATGTTGACACAAGAACAAATAACTCTACACTGAAACTGGATTTGTTTCAACTGCCATCGGGGAGAGGAGGCTCTGGAACTGTCACTGGATATTAGTGGAGGCCAGAACATCTAATGGCTTTTCTGGTGGAGAACAGGCGCATGAAAGTGTTAACGTGATGTGGCTGCCCTTCTGGTTCCCTTCCTGCTCCTGAACCTGTATTTGTGTTTATGGTAGACTAAATTTCCTACTTTTTGTTTCCTTGACCAAAGGTATTGTAGGCAGAGGACTAGGATAGACCGATCGGCCAAAGGTTCAAAGTGAAATGGTTTCTTTCTGAAAAGTAAAAAATGGGGAATTCCCCCATAAAAAGGGGAATTGCTGTCTTGTAAGGAAAATATTCTTCCAGTATTACTTATGTAAATCTGTGTGGGGAAAAAATTAGATACCATTGGGTGTAACAAAATACTTGAAATAAAATGAGAACTACAGTTGGGTTTTTTTTTAAGTTTCTGGCAAAACTCAAGAGGTCATACAAGTTGGGTTTTTTTAATACAAAGGTAGGTAACCCTGAAATATTCATGTGTGTGGCTCTCAGCTCTTTGGGGAACGCTTTGGTTGATAGCTCTGGATAACATTACCCTGATATACGTTGAGGTTTAGTTCAAGCTGAGAGTCCCTAGGTTGAAGTATCAGTAATTCAGCAAACAAGTGACAAGAAATTCTGAAGGACGGTCACTGGTGGAGAAAGACATTTCCCTCACTGGGTCACACAATCCCACCTTGGCCCAGAGGCCCATCTTTGGCCAGGTTCTGGGTTGACTTTTTCCTGAGGGGAAGATTGCTGGGAGAGACCTAGGCTGAAGCTGACGCAGTGACATTGTTCGTGTGCCTACAGCTGCGCGTGCGGTTGTACTTTGCTGGATCGGGGCCTTAGCCCACAAGTCCCACAGAGTGCTTTTCATGCTACAGATAAGGTGATGCAGGCTCTTGTAAATTAAAACTTAATAAACATAAAGCATTTCTGGCTGGTTCTACACAAAACTCTTGACTGTTTTAGTTATGTTCTGCAGTCGTCTTTTGCTTTTGCTTTGTTAATGTGGTCTGTGCTCAAACCAAAAGGGGAAAACCCAGGCAAGTGGTTTGTATTTATCTTTTATTAGGTTTCCTTGACACATTGGAAGTCACTTGTCTGTTATAAGAAGCAAGGTAACAGAAACCATCCCAAAACAATAATAACTTTATGGATTTATAAACAATAGTAGCATGTGTGCCAAGATGGCTAGTAACTGTTTGGACCTGTCTTTTTAGCCTGACGTTTTTTTCTAAGAAGAGAAAACACAAGAGACAAGTTTCCACTTCTAGCACATTGGCAGAAATACAGAAACCCCATTCTTAATGTGATGGGACTCGTAAATGGACAACTATTCAACTAATAAAACTGTCAAAAGCACTCATTGTACATGCGGCTAAAAGGTTAGATGTTTGAAAGGCATTGCCATGCTGAATGTATTGCTTTCTGTATGGACTGACTTCCCATTGATTTGTTTACCCAATAGATGAGTTACAGAGCGTGTGATGGACTTGATTTTTTTTTTTAGTTGCCCTTCTTTAGGCTTAAGCATAAGAATACAAGAAAACCCTTAATGTTGTGGATTTGAAAAAAAAAACAAAAAAAACCAAAACAAAACAAAACAAAACACCCAAACACCTTAATTACCTTATACAGGACAACAGCAAGATTTAAATGTTGTTGTTGAGGTTCCTCTCCCATGGGTGCCCAGCGTAGAAAATACCTGAAGCCCATATTCAGTCTTTGACCCTGATCTTACCGACGTGATTGCAAACCACTAGATCCCTAAAACTTGATGACTGACATTCATAAATTTATATTCTATATAAATGGCACATGAGGATAACGGACGCTGCGACCCAGGCGTGTGGGTGCAGGTTTCCAGGATGCCGGCGTGCGGCACGGCCAGCTGCAGCGGTGAGATCCCCCATCCAGGAGCTGCAGCCTGTGCTTCTGCTCTCTCATTCAACCCAGGTCATCGCACTGTATCGAAACACTTTGATCTTTGATAGGAAAAAGCTGCTGCTAATTTCAGTGAAATGATCCAGCACGGAGCTGAGAATTGTTCCCTTGTCTGTTCTGGGATTTGCTTCTGGTAAGTGCCTGCCCCTACCAGTTCACTTTCAATCATACAGGAATAGAAAGTGTTCAATAACTTAAAGAACCAAAGTATGAAGGATGAGAGGGAACCATTCATTTCCTTTGCCTCTTTTTGGTAGAAATGAATGACACCGACTTAAAGAAAATGGGCCATATCTATCCCTGCCATAATTCTGCCGGTTCCAGGGGCTGTACAGCAGCAGCAAAGCCGTCTCCCGGCCATTAAGGACTAAGCAGTAATAGATGGCATGACCATAGTTAGCCTTGCTTCCCTTCCCAATGCTGAAAAGTCAGCGTGACACATTTTACAGTCTATTTCACTGTAAAACTCAGAAGAGTAAGAAATAAGCCTGTTCCTAGCACCTTCTGTATGTTATGGCCAGTAGGCTGCTATGGGGAGAAGAAAACAAGCAAAGTTAAAGAAAATGCCTCTCTCCCCAAAAGCCTAGCAAAACAGTATTTTATTCTATGCAATCCCACCCTTACCCTGCAAGACACCTGCAGTCGCTTCCATCTGTAGTTTAATGAAATCATTGCCATGCAGCCCATTTCTCCTGTGATCAAAGCAAAAAGGTGTTTGGTATTGAAATACTCTTGATTCTTGCTTTCTTAATTTCATTCCAGATTTTTTTGTGACAGACTTTAAAGAAAATAATTTTATTTTAAGAGAGGATTTGGTAACAGCCTAGTTAATTACCTGCATTATCTATGGTTTGGAAAAGGATGACCTACATAATGCTGTTTCGCATACTCGATTTTGGCTGTAAAATAAGTCTAAAACTCATTTTACCTGGAGCTTATGTCAGCTGAGCAATCACTCACTTGCTTATGATGTTCTTAAAGTATTGGGTGGGTTGGGTTGCAGACGACCTAAACAGCAGATTTGTATGTTTTGCTGCTGCTTAATGGCCTTAATATAGAAGAATTAGATTTCAGTGGATTTCTTGGTACTGATGTCTCTGGCCGTAGCAGAGAAACAATATCTGGGAAAGATACTTTACGGAAGGATGATGTTCTTGCTTCTCTTCAACAGTGTGTGTAGGTCTTGAGTTACGATTCAATTATTTTTCTCTAAGATATATACTTTCATTATCACTTAAGAGTAACTTTGAGCTGAAATTTTCTGTTAGCTGCCTGGTGGGAGTCCCGCTGTCCCGGTGCCGCTCTCACCGCAGGGGAGGGCAGGAGTCAGGGGTGTCTCGTGGCACCCGCAGCGGGTCCCCTTTCTGCTCGCCTGGATCGTAGTGCCGGGTGGGTCGGACGCCCACGCGCTATGGCGCGCGTACCTGCTTCGCGTCCGCTGCCACACTTAGTGCCTCTTCCACCACGGTTTGTGTTGGTCTGCGTATAATAATGTGCTTTTCTAGTATATTTTAATTATTAGTTCATCTTAGGAAAAGGTACCAAATGGGAGTATATTTTTCACAGATCCAAATGTGTAAAAAAACCAACCAAACAAAAAGCAGAAGCATTTTTGTAGCGGTACCTTTGTGTGTGTGTGTACATATATATAGTTACTGGGGTGTTGATCCATTTTTTAAAAATATACTTATTTATGGGAGTCTGAGAGCTAGCATCCCTAAAAGCAATGCTCAGCCTAAAGTAATGCATTATATTTGAACACTGTATGTTTGACAATACATTTCATGCCTCATTTCCTGCCAGTTGTGAGCTCTAGTAAACACAAAGAGCAAATTCACATTTTTCATGTCAAAAAGTCCTATAGTTTGTTCCCTCTAGGATATCACTAGTTAAATAGATTTCTGTAAGGACATATTCTGTTCACACTATAATCTGTTGTGACACTAAATCTTAATCCGTCTTCAAATTTCCATTGTTTTTGTACGAAAAGATTATTTCTAAAATATTTTATATCTCACATTCATTTTCTTTCCTAAGAATTAATTGCATAAGCAGTGGGTATCTGACCACTATTAAGTCTTCTATCGTAACCCAAAATTAAGAATTTAATGTGGATTATTCATAACATCTATCCAGTTAATTCAAAGTAATTTTTCTTTGCGCTAGGCAGAATTTACACTTTCTTGAAATGAGCTTACCTCCTCATGAGATCTTGAAAAGAAGTCAACCTGGGCTGTCCCGAGGGCTTTGGAGCACCTGTGTCACTGCTCTGCTGCAGAGCTGAAGGGTTCTTCAGTCCTACGTCACCCGTAGGTTTGATCCTGCTCTTTCACAGGCGCGTGTGGCTTGGGTGGCTGTCAAGGAGGACAAGGAATGACTGAGCCATTTGGCCCTTTGCAACTGGATGTGTGGCTCTGCTACTCATATAAGTAGGTAGAGAATTCTGTTCTTGTAGCATTTTATACAAACTTGTCATACAGGCGAGTTACTATGGAAGTCTGGAAGAGTGGAGAATAAGATCTCATATTTCAGGGCTCTGTCTTGTTATTTTAAATTAGCTCAGCAAGGAGCTGCCTGAAATTTTCTGGCAGTCATAATAAGCTTCTGTGAGAAAGACCTATGAAGCTGGAATAGCTGGGTTTATTTCGTGATTGCTTCTTATTATCACAGAATCACCGGGGTTGGAGGGAACCTGGAGAGGTCTCTCATCCAACCTCCCGCTCAAAGCCAGGGGGGCAGCCGAGTTCAGACCAGGGTGCTCAGGGCTGCTCTCAGCTGGGTCCTGACCACCTCCAGGGATGGAGATGTCATGACCTCTCTGGACGGTCTGTTTCAATGCTTAATTATGCTTACAGAGGAAAAAAGTTTTCCTTGTATCACCACAGAAAGTGCCCTGTTTCATGTTTTCGTACTGTGCACCTTGGCAGAGAGCCTGGGTCCATCTTTTCTGCAACCTCTTCTTTGGGTGCTGGAGGGCTGCTGTTACGTCCAGATAAACCCATACTGGCATGAGAAAAGACGAGAGAGATTCACCTGACAGCTCCAAGAGCTGCAGTGGATGTGGGGGAACAGCGAGAGGAGCAGGCGTGTTTGAACGGTGGGTTGGTGGATCCCGAATGCAGCCAGGACTATATATATATTTTTTTTATATATATATATTTATGTACACAGGGAGTGGAGCCCGTGTCTGTCTGTACGGAGGGGGCAGTGGCCTGCTGAGAAGTGCTGGCTATCTCCTTGAACCCTGGGGCAGCGCTCAACAAAAAGTGAGCATAGTTAGCTTGAGAATGTATAACGAACTCATTCGAATTATTTAACGTGCACACAGATCTAAACTGAGTCAGAATTAGTTCATTGGCAGAACAGGAGTGTTGGTTTCGGTGTTGGGTCACTGCTATTTGGAAAGCGTGCCTTCAGCCTGCCTGTCGTTTCACGGGACGTGGAGTGCCTCTAACAAATCAGTTTGGAGTAGGCTGCAAAGAACGGCAAAATTCTCTTGCGGAAAAGAAATAACTATAGCTGTACGCAGGACACAGAAATCTTTGCTTAAAGCACGTTGCTGGTTTTCTCTTTTTTTTTTAACGTAAATGCGAGCTAGGATAAAGCACATAGCTAAGCAGAAAAGGACCTCTTGGAGTCAGATATTTGTGAATAAAATGTCAGCTCCAGAAAGGTAATACAAATGATATACAGTCGCTTTGTAGTCGTTGGCTCTTTAATTGAGCAGACTGATGTGTTGCTAGCATAATGGATCTTTGGAGCAGCCTGAGAATGAGGTGCTGTTATTTTGTTTCTCAAAGCCACACATTTGAAGTGCAGGTGAATACAAACCATTTAAGAAATAATTGGTCTGACCTAGCACTGGAGTAGCCATTTTGGCAGCGGTAAGAGGTGTTACTCAGGTGACAGAAGACAATGAGACAGAGATATATAACACAATATTTGCTCAGTCTGAAAAAAAAAAAGTCAGCCTAATGAAAAGAGGAAGGGGGAAAAAAAACTACAAAAGAAGTCCTATCCTTTTTGGTTCTCCTCTTACAGCCTCTGTGGATTCTTCTGCTTCATTACCCAAATTTCAATACCTTTCCATCTTTCCTTATCTCTAAAAACAACCTCCCCCCCAAGTTTCACTTATCATTTCTATCCCTGCTAGTAAAACCCTTGTCCGTGACCTAGGCAGTTCAATCCCGGATCACTGCAGCTGCCCAGGCTTCCTTGATTGAGTTCCCTCTACAACAATACAGCTGATTTCTTTCCATGTTTTGGCTATTCTGTGACACCCTTTCCTTCAACAAAACTGCCAGGTTTACATTAAATGCTATAAAACTGTTTTCCAACTTAAAAAAAAATATATATTGTGAGTTTCTTGGGGAAAAGGGAATTTCTGAAAAGCAGACAGTTGCTGTTAACACTTTAAAATCAAAAGGTCAGGGCCAAGTGAATAAAGCTGATGGAACAAAGCTGATCCATAGCCGCTGAGAACCTAGCTCCAGGTACCTCTGTATGGACTTTAAAAGATACTGCAGTGCTATTTCTGAAATGGGCCCCTCTGTACGGCTGCTCGTGCAAGCAGCTTCAGATGGGCTAAAGGCTTTTACCCCTGGCCACAGCGGCGTGTCCCGGGGATTTAAGGAAAGGATGAAAAGAGTTCTCCATCTCTCAAAATCTAGTGAGAATGGGACTTATCAGGAAAGGATGTGGATCTTGGAGACTCTTAAGTCAGGTGCATTTATGAAGGAGGAGATTGGTAGAAAAAAGGGCCAATGTGTCAACGTGTGAGTAATGTACATATTTGTCACAGCAGGGGTCACTGGCTCAACAACTGAAACGGTCGCACGAAGCAATGTAAATGTTCTTGGTTGCTCCCCATCAGACAATATCGTTTTAGAAATCTGACACTGATGCAGGCAGTGCAGTGACGGGGGAAGGGAGTTCACTTTCAGACAAGATGCAATCAAAGCAGGTGCGGTTACGAAGTGGCTCTTGCTGATAATTTCATCTGTGACATCTTCTGCCTGTGGATGCGGAACTCTTTACAAAGAGGAGGCAATGGGTTGGTTCAGAATCCGTCTGGAAGGACTATGTAATAATTCTACTTAGGGAAATGATGGAGTGTCAGGCTCAGGTTGACACACCTAGAACCTCAGGGTCACAGATGCTCAGGCTCGTGGACTCATGCATAATGACCACTTCATCTAGTCATTAATGCTCCGCTGAACTCATTTGGCTAGGTACAACATTGGCGTATCTACCCTACTCTTATCTCTTCCCTGC
>VWZZ01003149.1:248701-337083 GCA_013399095.1 Psophia crepitans | reverse complement strand
CCCCCCCCCCGCCCCGCCCCCCCCCCCCGCCCTTGATCGTATTTCAAACAGCTTTCAAGATGTTTGTCTTTTGAATTATATATTCATATGGTATTTTCTGCGAAGCTTAGTGGCTAAAGCTATTCCAGTGTGGCTGGCCAAATTCATGCCTTCTGCAAGTCCCCAGTGAATGGTACGGTCCTGAATACATGAGCTTCGAGGGGAATGACCTCACAGGGTGTTACAAGAGTTTTCACTCGTTTACCTGTTTTGCTGTCTTGCTGAAAGTATGCTTATGAGGGATATGAAAGTGGAGCATGACCTTTAAGTATATCACAGCGAAACTTCACAGAGTCAATGTAGATTACTCTGCCCCCTGAAAAACTTAAAGTCTTTAAAGAATCCTTGGGAGCAGATGTAACTGTGCTTTGATACAGGGCAGTGTCTGTACAGCCAAGTGCATTTTTAACCACAGCCAAGCATATTCGCAGCAGAATGCCCGCCGAGGCCAATGCAACCCCTTTCATCTGGGGTTTCTGCAGACAGATAAATGGGTGCAATTGAATATCTGTGACCAGAAGTCTAACGAACTTGAGCGTAGAGCTGCTCCTGCATTGCCTGGTCATGGGAGATGTGGTGAGCGCTGAAGGTTCCCCCAACTTGGCATGGCAAAAGACTTGCTGCTACAAGGTGTGTGTATAGGGAAACCTTTTTTTTTTTAACCTTCCCTGAAGAGCTGTACTTGCCACACAGGAACGTTAGCTAGTCCTATTTACCCTGTTCTTCTTGATCCTGTTAAAGGGTGCTTTGAATAGCAAGCTGTCATTATTCGGATTCTTTCAATGTTTTGTATTAATCTAAAAGCAGCACCAAGATGTGGGATTTAAAATCCTTTCACTCACTTTTTTAGGATGCTGTAATAAAGAGTTGCTTCATAACATGTTCAAGGTCTATTAAATAAATGCACTGAAGAATTCCTGTTCCCTCTGAAATGGGCTTGTCAAGCTAATCTAATTTCAGTGTCTGCACATGGAAGGTACGCTCTTTTCTCCTTGCAGTGATTTCAAAAATTAATAATTAAAGTTTCCTATTTTTGCTTAATAATCAGTGCAAATTACTGCACTTTTCTTCCTTTGTGTTTTATAATATTATGGTAATTATTGCTCTGTGTACCTGTATGCGTGACACACTGAAAACATTTTCATCAAATCACTTGCAGAAATTGCCGAGCCAGTACAACTTCGGGTTAGGGAACTTCGTGGGCCCAATTTACTAATAAATCCTGGCACGATGCTTGTCGCAAGCGTGCCAGCCTGTCAATGGCTTAATCGTGGAGAATAATCCTGATGTCTCTTTATCATGCTGGGGAAAACGATTGTTTATGACTGCAGGGAGTGTGAGCTTGCTGACTTCCGAAACAGCCTTTCCTTCCTGTGTTTCCAGGAGGAAACGGTGCTTGTTTCCAGCCTGCTCCTGCAAGGGGCTGAGCCGCTCTGCGCGAAGGCGCTTGGCAGCGCCCGGGACTGGCACTCCTGCGTACCCTGGTAATCAAAGGTGGATATTTTCTGGGGTGGGAAGCTCTCTTTATGCATTTCGGTTTTTAACTCGCCCCTGTGAAAATACAGCATTGAAGATATTCCCCACGCACACGCCAGAGAATGCTTATGGATGGATGCTTTGCCTCCCCTTTGCTCCAAGTTCTGGGTTTGTGATACATGTACCTTTTAAAAACAAATAAATTCTGCCTCAATACAAAATACCACAGTTCATTTCCTTAATTCCTGTGGAAGGTAGGCCAGTTACATAAACAGCCGACTGGAGTACTCATTGCTGAGGGCTCTCGCTCCTGGTTTGATCTGGAGAGTGGTCAGTAAGAACAGACTAACCGACAGAGAGATTTCCTCCCCCGGTACAAAACCTGGTGGGATTCGTGCTCATGCTTTAGCCTTTGTTTTGGAGTACGGAGCAGGGTCATGGTGGTGCAGAACGCTGTAGTGGTCTGTTCCTCACTTAAATGGTGATTAACACTCGGGACATCAACCCTGAGGTCACTCTGAGCAGTGGGCACCCTGCGCTGTGGGTGCTGCCACGCGCAGAAGGGAGCAGGGCTCTGCAGCAGCACAAGGTGGGCTCCTCCGCACGAGAGGGAGCTTTGGAACAGGTTGGTTGGCTTGAAAATGGTTTGAGTCCAACCACATCCAGGGTTTCATTTTCCTTGCTGGGACAGAATGGTGCTTGATGTGCAGCGGTGAGCCCGGGTGAGGCAGCTTGCTGCTGCACGCGCAGTCGCTTGCCTCCGATAAAAACACAGAATAGAAACAAGGGAGAGGCTTGTGCAAGTGAACCGTGCACTCAGTTGTGCCTTGCACATGGTGAGCACCTGTTCTGGGCAGGTGTGCAAATTCACTAGCAGTGTGATTTGCAAAAGGCGTCACGTACTCAGCTGTGAATGAAAGGTGAGGTACCGTGTGCCCCCTCCCAGGCACAGTCAGCCCAAAGCTGTGCTGGGGGAGTGGGGCTTTTCCTGCATGAATTCAAGAGCGAGGGGGGCAGCGCGGCGGAGGCCGCAGGAACTCACCTCGTGTCCCCCCTGTAGTAGTGCTGCTCCACGCTTGCGTGCAGACGGCGTTAACGCTGCCTGTGCTCGCAGCTCCTTCCCCGGGAGCTCTGCTCTGCTCCGGGGCTGCAGCTCCGAGGGGGCTCCAGCGAAGCCGCAGGGTTGTACTGTGGGGGAAAATTCCCCCTTCCGCAAGCTCGTTGGTGACCGGGGCGGAGGGGTGGTCACTTCATCCCTCTGAATGTCTGTTCTTGCCGGTGGGATGAGGAAGCCAGTGGAGACTAAAATAATACCTGCCTTGGAAAGGGGGCTTTCCCTGAATACACTTGGCCAGTGTCTAGCACTCAAGATTATTTAAAAGTATTGTAACACACTAATAACAAGAGCTAATTACAGCGTTTAAGTTCACTTTGGCATGGATTTTTATTTTTTCCCCCAAAAGCTTGTAAATCTTCAAAGATTTACTCTTTGTGATCACGGTCAGGCTCTAAAATCCTTTTGGCTGGCTACCGACGTTAACCGTTACATCGTCTCGCTGTCCTTAACCGCGACCTGGGCGGTTCTGTAACCTGGGCAGCCGGGGCAGCCTCTGCGGGGAAGAGGCACCAGCTCGCGCTGGTCAGTGTGCGGCTGCTGAGTGACCACATGTAATCGCTGTTTAGAAACTATTAATAAAATCCAGGGGAGAACTAAGTGTAATGGCAGCTCAGGGAAGAAAAGGTGGGAGGAGAACGGCTCCGAGCACGCAAACTTTCTGTAACGGTACGTGACATTCACAGCCATCGGCACCAGTGATGGAATCGGGGTTCCGTACGGCTGCCCTTTCAGGAGCTCCCTACGAAAACTGGGCCTGATTTGAGTTGCTGAAGAGGAGTGGTGAGAATATAGAGAGAATTCAGCTCCTGTTGACTGTGTGTCATAGTTTGAAAATTCTTTTTTGTTTATTTTAGGCCTCCTGATGTCTTGACCGATTGCTACTTTGGTACAGAGTTTTTTGAAAGAAAGATTTAATTGTCAGGGAAGATGGATGGTGGCTGAAACAAATCAGCTCCTGACTCTGAAACTTGGTCTGTGTGGATCTTTGAGATCCTGCCATTCAAGACGCTCTAGTTTATTCATAGAAATAGTAACTTTAAATAAGTGTATATACGGTGTGTTGTCCTACAAAGCTGATCAAATTATTTACAGGGTTTGGGGGAGTGAGACTTAGCCTGGATGTTTAGGGAGACTTACTGCAGAAAACTCTTGAAAAATTATGGCTTCCCATGAGTAAACTTAGTTTGTCCCTCAGTGTTTCTTGTATCTTCTTGCAAGATAGCTGCAAATTGGGGAAAGTCTAACAGCAATAAACTCTTTCTTTTCCTATTAAAAATTTTAGGTTTTGTTTAGATGATGATCTCTCTACTGTGTTTCTCAGCCTTTATTTTTACTTGGAGTCTGAAGTAACGTTAGGGTAACTGGAGAGTTTTCACAGCAACAGTGTACACGGCATGAACAAAATCTGCTCAGAATCTGCTGCCAGGTATCAGATTAGAATATTTTATAGAAAGGGCAGAAATTTCAAAGGTGTTTTTGTAGTAAATGTTGAGACGAAATTGTTTCTGCTTCAAGCACGTAATCTTTTGTAGGAATACTCTTCAATACAGCGGCTCCACAAATACCCTCTTCTGGGGAAGTTTGGTTGAGCACCCTGCTTCCCCCTTCTGATGGTCAGAGAAAAATAAGGAAGGATAGGCTGGTTGGGAGTGGGAGAGGAGATGTTTTATTTTTTCTGAAATCCCTAGTTCTCAGAGCCAGAGTGTTTCTTTCATCAGCGGCAGACGCTTGTCCACTAGACTTGCATGCCCTGCCAGGGCATGGTGATCCGACAGGTATGACATACTCTGTTGGTCTGGACATACATTTGTATGCATGTACAACTCATTAAAACTCTTCAGCAGAATTAAGTATTTGTATTGTCATAGTGTCTAGGAGCACAGATGGTCTTGCTGTTAAAGCTCAAGACTGAGAGCCAGGTGATCTCAGTGCTACCTCCAAGCTCTGCCACAAACTTGACATGTGGCTCTGGGCAAATCAGTCGAACACTTTGTGCTTCCGTTTTCCCACTGGTACGGTAGGTACCGTGATTAACTGCCTGATACACGGTATTTTGTGACTTCAAACCTTATGAAGTATTCGGAGATCTTCAGTTGCAAGCTGACGTGGAACTGCTGAGCGTTGTTTATATAGTATAAAGATTAGGGAGAGAAATTTCCTTATCTTCTTTTCTCAAATCTGACACTTATGTCAGAATGTCTGAACTAGCAGCTGTCTTGTATTAGAGAAAAAGCAGCAAGCAGGAAAATAATCTAAGGGTAAAATGTCCAGGGTAGTCAGTATTTAACTCTGTCCCCATAAAATCAGGAAGAAGTGTCCCCTGAAAGCAGCTCCAGTGTCTTGAGTTAACCGTAAAATAATATACTTAAAAAATAAAATACTGCAGATAGTATGTGGGTTCAATATACCACATAATTGGTAAAATCCTACTGACTATTTTTAAAGCTTACCTGATGTGTAGCAATAGGCTGGGACTGCTTTGACAGAGGCCCACCGCGGTACGGTGCAAAGTGTTTATAATCCCCCACAGATAAATTTGGGAGACCGGTTTTTAAGGTGGTTGAAAGTTCTGAGATTCAAGTTTATAGATGCGCCTCTGCCTGCTTTCTGTGTCCAGTTGTTAGTTATCTGGCGGTCACTCGCACACAAAGAGATGAAACAAATATTTTCACAAAAAAGCCGTATTCCTGTAGGCACGGTCCATGAAGGAGCTCTCCAGACAGACACAGAAAACCCCTACCAGCGTCGGGCCTCCCCTCCCTGGAAAACCCAGGCTCCACACACACATCTGATTTGCAACTCAAATGCAAGATAGGTTCTTGTTAAATAGTTAAATATCAAGGTTTGAATTTTCATAAAAGGGCAATTTCAAACCTCATTTGTGTGTGTAATTATTGTGCTTGTGAGAGCAACCCCGGTAAACGCGCACATAAATGTCACGTCAGGCTCCTAATGGGGCATTGACACGGTCCCTGCCCGCGGCCGGGGCTCTGCGCGCACCCACAGCCGAGAGAATGTGTAGAACGGGGGCAAAAATCTGGCAGAAACAGGGTTTTTTTCTTGATGAAAAGAGCAGCAAAGCTTTGTGTACGCATCGGCTTATTCTCAAGATGGAGTTGCAGCTCTGGGGTCTAAACAAACTGAATCAGTTTTTAAAATAACAGTACAGACTAAACCTTAGAGATTCAAATACATCATTTTCCACGGCTATAGATTTGGCAAACGCCCTCCTGCGAGGCTGTTGTCACCTTCACTTTCGAGAAGGTTTGGAGATACTTCTCATTCCCTTTTTTCATGCCGGGATTTTTTATCGTCCGAAAGCTGTGAAATCCTTGAAATCTGTGGCTGCTGCTATCAGACGACACGCTTTAGGACCCTACATTAGAGTCTCCCACATACTTGTTCCCCAACTTGAGAGACGAACGTCACTAAAACGGTCCCTGGTCCCGCTGGGTTGGGCTGCGCAGGCTGACCCGAAAGGATTGATCCTGCGCTACGGAAAATGGACGGAGCCCAGAATCCAGAGGCAGAGCCCGTTGCCGACACGCAGCCGAGGTCAGGAGCAGCAAGATTCAACCAGGATTTCTGTGGTTGCGTGTAAATTGTGGATCCTTAGGAGTTAATGTATTTGATTGTAATGAACAGAATAGGGGAAGGAGGTGGGAGAGGAGTTAATACGTCAGGGTAAATCTACCTTTGCTAAAATTCAGGGTGACATCTTGTGGGCAGGGAGGCATAAATTATTTGTAAGTTTTGGTGTTTCTTCCACCTGCCTTCGGTTGCTGGCAGGGGAGGAATTCAGGTCTGTACAGCCCGTGGGTCAGAGCCGGTACAGTGATTCTCACACCTCTAAATATTATCCTGTGGTTAAGATTAATCTTGTATCGGGACGGCCTCTCTCTGACGGTACAGGGTTTGGCGGCTGTGCCTTTGCGGAGAAGGGACAAACAGCTTCGCGAGACGGCAGTGTGGGTGGAGGGACAGCAGGTATCGGTCTCCTGTAAGAAGCAAGGTAAACTATCGGGCTGCACAAAAGTAGCAGCAGAAGGCAGGATGCAGAACATGCTGACAGGTATCGGTCAAGAGTCAGAACCCAAGGCTAGGACTTGAGCAGACTCAGGAGAAGCAGGCAGGAGGCCAGGCAATGAATGGAAATTAGCATGCCCCATACTGCTCTCCATATTGTTGCTTGCCTGACTACTCCCCCTCCCACCCCCTCTCCTGTATTTTCTTTAACGTACCAGTGGTCAAAGCAAATAATGATATTATGTTTGTAAGGGAGGCCCTTGAAAGCTATTCTGAGACTAGAGTCCAGAAAAACATAATCTCTGTTTGATTCTTTGTTTAGTGGGGATTCCAAATCCCAACTTAATTTAATCTTTTGATTTATCCTGCAGGTACTGCCTGATTATATTCCAGTGCCACCAGTAATAGAAATGCAGGGATTTTCTTATTTTTATTTATTTATTTTTGCTTGTAGCACTTTGAGAACAAAAAAGGCTTAGCAAAAGTCATTACTGCTGCTATCCTCTGTAATGCATCATGAGTGAATACCTGCGTTTCTGAGCATGTACCCCACCGCCTCATATTAATACCATCTTATCAGGGTCACACAAATTTTTGTTCTGCGCTTCAGCTGAAGCAGCACAGCAAGCGTAGCTGGATCGGGCTGAAGGCTTGCTCCGGCTGCTGCGGGTGGTCACACTGCCACCACTGCTGCGAGGCGGCCAGGGCTTCCCTGGGCAGGATCAGGCTGGCCATGTGCAAGGTGGGGGGTGACAGAGCGGGGTAGGACTTACACCAGCTCACCAGCTCCTTCACAGGGTCCTGTGAGATCGGGGTTGAAGTACTTAAGGCTGCATGTGTGAGGCTTTTTTTTTTTAGTGTACTTAAAATGACTCGGTGGTGTTAAAATACATGAAAACACCAAGGAAAAACAACCGTCAAAGGGTGCAAAGTGGAAAGGCAAAATAGCAGCAATGCGCTGTGATTTCCGCGGTCCCCTTCACGGACGTCCCGGGGCACCTCCCGTGCATTCGCGGGCTGAAGGAATGGGAACGCACCCACGCACCTCCGGTAGCCCGCGGCCAGTCCCTGTGTGCCAGAGCCTCCCACACCCGAGACAGGGAGACAGCGTCTCTCTGCCCTGGAGCCCTCGCAGAGCCAGTACAGCAAAATCAGAAAGCAATCAGACACCAGTAATTGTGGCTGTAAAGTAACCAGCAGCATGCCAGGTACCGTGCGCCTTTCTGTTCCAAGGCTGCTAGCTTCCACATGCGTCTTCTCATTTGCCTCATGTTCCCCATCTGGACCTTTAAAGCATTAAACACTTTTATTTAATTTTTCCTTTTACTTTCCCAAACAAGATACAGTTCGTTCATATCCTTCAAAAAGTCACTAAAATTAAATTTTTAAAAATCATATTAAATCTTTAATATTCTGCTGTGGATGATAATATGCCCAAGCAGACAAGGACAGCATGCAAATCTAGTGGCATGCCTGACAAACATAATGCATTTATATTAAATCTATTGTACAGTAAGAATTTCACGACGGCAGTGATCAGAGGAAACCATGCAATTGGATTAATAGATAATTTAGGCTGTAATCCAACAAAGCAGTTAAGCATACGCTTAATTTTAAGCGTGAGTAGTATTACTTGATGTCAGTTGAGGCAAAACAAGCTTAAAACGAGGCACATGCTTAACTGCGTTTCGCTGGCTTGCTGGCTTAGGCAATGATCTGAACAAATAAGGTTTTTACAGCTGGAAATACATGAAGGAGCAAAGAGTGTCCATTTTTTCCTGTAATCCTTAAAACAGCAATCCAGCCCGAGCCTCAAAGCATAACGTTTTTATAGGGGGTTAAAAAATAGTGCTCACCAACTGCAGAGGTAAACAGCTTACAAATTATTTATCTTACCTGCATTCCTGGTTAAACTGTGTTCAAAATAATTAGATAACCCTGTAAAACCTGTGACTGGTGCTGTTAATTCCACATAAAGATTTTCTCATGCAATACCTAATAAATGGAGTTATCTTTTAACAAAGGCTTTAGGGGGATTAATACGCTGTACAGAAGATGCACTCTGCAACTCGGTTAAGATGCTTGCTCCAGATCTGAGCTAGATCTAAAGGAAGAAAGAAAACTTAACTTCCTGAATGACCTTAGATTGTCACCCGGACTTCTCAGTACCAGCTCTGCCAGCTCACTTGCTTCTGACGCCGTGCAGTATTTGTGGCCTTAATTGAGGGACATAACCAAACAAATTTATCATCGCAGCCCATAAAAACGACAGAATTCATATGGTAGCATTCTTCATTCTCTCCAATTTGTTTCCCTGAAATCCCTGCAGCAATTTATTTGCTGAATATGCGAGTTTTCCTCCTTATGAAAATTACAAATTGTTGTCAAGGTTAACGAGTTAATATTCTCATTCAATATTTATTTTATAAGGGAGGAGGGGGGAAGGAAGAAGCGCGACTGCTCTTACACTCTTTTCCACGGCAAAGTCTGGTTTCTTAATCAATATGACAAGGACACTGTCCTTTGGATAATACCCTGAATCATCGGGACTAAAAAATGAGCTTTATTAATCAACAGCCCCTGATTAATTATTATAAAGTGATGCTCATACATTTCTGTACATTTTAATAATTCCTGCAGAAGGCTAACAATGTCCCCAGTGATTTGAAGGCTTTGGGGTTTGAATTTTTCTAAGCAATGTCACAATAAATAGTCCAAGGGTACTACTGCTCGCTCACTAATCCAGTCTGTTTCAATCCAGCAAATGAGTAAAACCTTCTTTTTCCTATTTCCCATCTATAATTCATCATTTGCATACAAAGTAAGAAGCAAGAATCGGCAGTCTCATCAGTTTTCAAAATATCAAGGGACAACGGGGGTGATTTATAGCAGGCTACGTTATCTAGATCATATAACCAGAATATTTCTGTAAAAACAGACCTATGTAGTTTCTCGATAAGAGTGTCTGTCTAGCAGATAAACGCGATGAAGGTCATCGGTCTGGAGAACTTAGTGTAGGCCTGAGTAGCCATTAGGTCTGTCTGCCAAGAAATATCCCAAAACATCTAACGAGCATCTCCAAATAGCAATTTCAGGTACTACAGGGACCTGTATTTAAGGGTCTCTCAGCCATCAAAGAATGTAGCCTGTGTGTTTGCCTGCTACCAGTGAGATGAAAAATATGCCACCTGTTTCTTGTGCTTTCAGTGCACTTTTGGAGACGTAACCTTGCTGAGAGGAGCAGATGCGTTCTCTTGGCTTTGAAACGATCCGGCCCTAAAAGATACGTAAGAAGGTGACCACAGCTGGTCAGTGTGTGTTAGTTCTAAAGGGCAACGTGTTCCTGAACCACAGTGCAAGTGCCCAGGTGGATGTATTGCAGATTTGAAGACAAATTAGCATTAAGTTATTGAAATAACAGAATATTAGAAGGGCCAGGCATAAAGCGTTGTCCGGCACCAGTTCTGATCCGTTCGTTCTTCGTACCGGGCATCTTACAGCCCGGCTTTCCCTTCCTGTAAAGTATTCGCCCGGCTCAGACAGCTCACGAGGATGCTCTTAAAGCAGTGTGGCTGTGATAAATGGTATCAGACTTCCAAAGGCAAGTCGTCTTGTGTTTGTGTTTTAAAATAATGTGATTGCATTGGAAAAACTCAGTGGCCTTTTCACAACCTTCCTGCAATGAATGTTTTAATTACTCATCAGACCGCCCATCTATCCAAAGTCAAGTCCCAGGAATTTTTCACAGTGAGATGTTACAATCTGTGTGTAGGTAACCCACACATTATTTGGCTTTAGCTTCTTGATTTCTGTTTTAATTCTAGGATTTCAATAACGAGCTCTCTCTTCACTTTACTAACGTGAACCACTGAAAAAAAAAATTTCATTGTTGTAGGATGCTCTGCGACAAGCAGTACTCCTGCATTTTGCCCTCTAGAAATATGGGTTCTGATCACAGATAACTAAAATGAGATTAGGATGTTAGCTTTCTCAAGAGATAACAGCAGTCTAGGTCATAAAACTACCATATGGCAGATTTGGCAGTCTTTACAGAGGTCCATGGTTTAATTATCACAAAGACAGATTCAGTTCCCCACTTGCAAATGCCTGGGTCCTCCTGTGGCAAGGACTGGCAATGCAATTAAGGGGAAGGCTGTATTGTACTTGGCTGAACCGAGAAATGACCTTACTGTGGCCAGCGCTGTCACTTCCTAACATTTCACTCATGATTAAGTTTATCATTTCAAACAAACAACATGAAATGTCAAGTCTCTGATCTGTTTAACATGCGGGAGGAAGGGTAGGGAGAGTGGAGAAGCATAAACCATGACTCTGTATTGTACCAAGCCAAGCTGGAAGGCTTTTCTTCTGAAAAGAATTTTAGGAAAAGTGGACAACCACATCGGGAAAGAGCAGTATCTCTGCAGACATAGTTTGCCTTTCTGCTCAAGTCTTTCCGTTGCTTCCATCAAATGCTTTGGTGTTCCCTGTGTTTCCGGTCCCTTGACCTGTCTTCATTCCCGGAGTAACGTATTCTTGTACCACCACCACTACCACCCTCAATTTCATATGCAGCCCCTGCTGTGTTCTGCTTTTCTGTCACAGTA
This sequence comes from Psophia crepitans, assembly GCA_013399095.1. Classification (NCBI taxonomy): domain Eukaryota; kingdom Metazoa; phylum Chordata; class Aves; order Gruiformes; family Psophiidae; genus Psophia; species Psophia crepitans. The sequence continues at coordinate 325,818 of VWZZ01003149.1, read as the reverse complement.
ACCCTGCTGTCACTTCTCTGTGAGCAGAGGAATAGCCCATTCGAAGAAAAACAAGATTTCATCTTATTTATATGGCTTTGGGTTGGTAGAGATCTGTCTGCTCCATACCGTGTTGTGGGCAGCACAGAGGTTGATGCAGATGTCTTCCATCAAGAGCAAGAGCAGACTCAGTGTGCAACGGCAGCGGCTTTAAATCGCCGTTTCCCAAAGAAATCCTTCGCTTTGCCTAGAATGCGCGGTGGTGTAGTGGCAAGAGATGTGACAATTGTCTTCATCAGATAGAGAACAACTTTTTAAAAAGACTGTCCTCATACGTATCAACACTTTACTAAAAGTGCATTCGTTAACGTCCTTGTGTTAAGGTAACCACGCTGGCTAGTATGGCAAGAGGTATGGGTGAGTTCATTTAACTTGCGCTAGCAGATAACAAAATAACTGTTGTAGTTCCTTTGTGTGAGGCTGTAACAGTGAGAACGCCTTTTTGAAGCATAATTACATTGTGGGATGAGATCTTTAAGCTTTTTGAAAAGCTGACATCACTGAGACTGATGCACGTATACTTAAATGGTATGTATGCTTCTAGTCGGGCGGGTGAAAGTATTTCTGAATCCAACCAATATTTAAGAAGATAGAAAAATATTAAAATGCAGAAAGTGAGAAATGTTAAATACTTAACTTGTAGTGGGGGTAGGGAAATGATCTTTGAAAACTGAGTTAAGATGTCACTCTACCAAACCTGCTGCTGCTTGTGCTTAGTGACGCGACGCTGCATGAGTAACTTTACGGCTATTGCTAACTACTTGCAGTCTCTGGTAGTTCTGAGTTGCACTGACAACTCCCTTTTCCCCACATCTTGGCTAATTTTGTGCAAACCCTCGGAGACTAAGTTCAGTTCATAGGCGTGTTCATGTGCAATTGAAAAGTAATAGATCTGAGGCATATATAACAAATCAAAAGAATGCAATACTGTCAAACCCAAGAATTAAAAACCCAGCCCTACAGGCCACCAAGCTTCATGAGACTGCAGAAAATGATTTTTTATATATGTCTGATTTCTGAATCTTTCCTGTAAACAAAGCATGCTTAAATCCACCCTTGCTCTGGCCAAGGCTATATAAAATATCAGTTTTCATTATTAGATTTTTTTAAATATTCAAGGGCTTCTTAAAGCTGGGATTTTAACAAGTACAACAAATTGTATGAGGTGCGTAATTAGACTGAGAGCTAGCATCAAACAGCACGACATGCCAGTGAATTGTTTCTCACCTGTCCTCTCAGTTGGTACTAAGGAGAGGGACTAGGGAAGGGAGCTCCTGATTGTTCTTGGCTGTTTGTTTTCAGGGAATAAAATATGTAACATCATATGGCCAGAAACTCTGTGGAATTTTAATTGTGAGCTCTGCTCTTGGTTATTTGTATTTTCAGTGTACAAAGTTTTAAGAGATGTGTTAAGGCCAAGATGTATTAGGTGGGACATGAGAGTAAAATAGAGAGATGGTCCCTATCAAACCCAAGTGCCTTCTATTTCTCATTTCTGCTCTTTCTTTCTTCAAAACACCTGTATGACCGAAGTATGACTGCAGATGCAGCTTCTGCAGCTGGAAATCTTCTCTTACCCTTATTTATAATGGCCTCAATTCCCTATTTACTTATGAAGTCAGCAGAGGCCAAAAAAAATCATAAAAAATTTAGTGCATAGAAAGATAGCATTACTGCTTTTAAGTAAAATCTATGAAAAATGAGAGCATGATATCAGCATAAAAATAAATCAAGCTAAATGTAAATCTGTGGACACTATAAACTAAAACTATTGGAAAGCAGTGATATGGTTTATTGTAGACATGGCATGGAGAACTGCCTGGAAATACCCAAACAGCACCCAGCTTCGGAACGAGGGAGGTACAGGGACAGTGGGGAAAAACTATTCTGCTTCAGAGAAGGAATAGATAACCCACTGAATTCTTCTGCTGATAATCCAGGATTTTCTGATAAACACAAGGGTGTCCTTCCTTCCATCTCCTAAGTCATGAGTTGCTGAGCGTGAGCCCTAAGTGTACCTCGGTGGTAAGACATGAAAGTGCCTTATTGCGTAAATAAGGTCAAGGAAATAATGAAAACTGCTCTTCTCGAGTGACTGCCGTGTGAGGCTCACCGGGTATGGCCCCTGTAAAGTACTGACGCCTTAAACCTTACCCAGTATTTCCACTGAATGTACGTTTTTGATTAATTGCCCATCAAAATACATGCTTAAATAAACCACAGCCCCAGTCCCAGCAAGTTGGTTTGACTCTGGAAGCCTGAGAAGTTCCCGTTTTAGTTGTGCTGCCCTCTGCGCATTCTTGGTCGGACACTTTCTCCCCTCGTTAGAGTTGCTAATTGGCTACAGCCTCTGTCTCTCACCTCTTAACAATCCAGTTGTTTCCGATGTTGGTGTATGTGGTGCTGTGCTACTTGCAGACTGGTCAAAAGAGCGCAAACTTGCTGGAAGGGCTATTAATTGGGGTAGGCAGGGGTGGGGGCAGAATCACGCTTAGCTTGGGAAGGTTTTCAATTCTTATGTGTCAGAATATCCTAATTCAAACCCAAATGGGAATCCACCATTCATGGGGATTCACACAGCTCCAGGTAAACAACTAATGAGCAGCCTGCCAGTTTCATTTTTATCAAGAGCCCTCAGAGATTCAACTGTGCCATTTCATAAAATATGCAGATGATAGTGGAGGGAGAATAGCAAAGGCTTTGAAAATGATTCACACAACCTAAAAATGATGTTGAAAAGGGAGGAATTAAATATTCACAAAGTGAGAGAAATTAAGGCATATTAACTGTTAGAATGTGGAAATGAAGTGACTAACATGCATAGAGCTGATGAGAACTAGATGATTACAGATCTGTCAAAAGTTTCTAATTCTGACACAGTGTGATGTCGAGGTGCTAGTTGGCTGGTAAGGGCAAAAAATTAGGTATGGGACAAGTAATGCAAAGCTGACAGATCAGAGTCAAAGGCGGTAAGACACCGCAGTGATTAACATTAGGCTCAGTCCCGTATCAAGGGTGAACTTTAAGCTTGCAAAATGAATACTAATTATGGTTACAAACAGAACACAAGGGGCTCAATTCATCAGCTATATAAGGGACGGTGTAATGAGTTATTGGGGGAAAAAAGTCACCTAGGGCCAAATTTGTCTCACTACTGAGTTCTGGCTTACACCAGGGATAAATTTGACCCTTGGGATGCAAGAGTTGGAAGTCTCACTCTTCTGTAATTAATCAGGGGTGTATCTTGCATTGCGATTTGGATAGAGTAGAGGGAAGGTTGTTGGCAGATGCAGTCACGCAGAGCTGGTGGGAAAGAATACAGAATAATAATAATAATTTTAAAAAGATCGAACTGAGTGTCCACACTGGATGAAGGAAGCTATTCGTGTTGCAGCACTGCGGAGAGGCAGTTCAACCTTTCTCAAGGGCAAAGCCCGATACCCACAAATGCAAGCTGTACTGGAGCAGTGGGCTCCCAGTGAGCTCACAGAACTGGGCTGCTTCTGCAAAGCAGCACCGTTTGTGGCCCAAGGTGCAGAGCTCTGTCCCTGGAGGCCAGCAGCCGTTCAGCATGGTGCCAGCAGCGCCGATGCCGCGTGGAAAGCGTTGGGACCTGGTTTTGCTGAGCAGTGCTGGATTGTCATGTTGATGTGGAAATGGATTGGCTCCCAGTGAGGAGCTGGATGTTGGTGGCCTTTACTGAGGCTGCCTGGCAGAGAAGCAATTTGGTAGCTTGTTCATTCATTGCTGTATAGTTTTTATTCCCTCTCTGGGCCCTGCACGCATGAGTGCTCTGTAATAGTATATAGTAAAACCTATGCTCAGAACTGTGCAGAGATCTCTTATAGCTAATTAATATTTTCCTTTTTTCATTGGAAACAATCCATGCAAACTCTTATCAGTGTGAGCCGTAGACAAAAACGTACAGACAATTCGTATGTGTACCGGTACCCGCACAGACAGTGTTTAAGCAGCCCTTTCAGGGAGGGGAGCTGGAAATGCGGTGGAAGTTACGCCCTGTGGTCTCCTGTGAATAACCCCACCTTACGCTGCAAACTCAGCTTGATGCAGAGTGTGAATTAATGTCGTGTACAGCACTGAGTATACTGAGAGTACTTAACAAATAAATATTATTTTGATTACAACAGTATCAATAGCATGCTCGATATCTTCCAGAGAGAAAAAGAACTTGAGATATTTAAAAAAAAAAAAAAAAAAAAGGTAGTTGTGTGTGCCAAATAGATGTGGTACTGGCTATGTGTTCTGCATACCTAATTTCTTGGAGAGCCTGTCCTATGTTCATAATCAAGAGACAAGCATAAACTCAAAGGTCACAAAAAGACTGAGCTTGGTAAGGTAGATGTTCTGAATATATTAGGTATGTAAAGCAATATTGTGGCCCATCCAAACTAGAATTAGTGGTAATTATTATATAATATGTAATGATGGGATTTAAATGGCTAACACATTTTCTCTGCTGAGATCATTTAGACATGATTCATATAAATGATTAAATTAATAGATCTTCCTCTTTTAAGACTGCTAGGCAGCTTAAACGAAATTTCTCAACAGAGACTGATCCCAGTGAAATAATATTAATAGAAAATGGAAGAAGAATTTCTGAGGGGTGGGTAAATACATGCTGGAGTTTGAGGAAATTTCTGTAGACATCTTTGCCTACAAAAATACTTTGCAGATTTAAATATTCTCTAGAAATAACCCATCAAGGACTTCAGAAAGTGAAAGAATAACAAACTTAACTTTCCCTGAAAGAATAGAATGGTGAAATGTACTGGAAGACAGGGACTTAAAGGATCACTGTCTACTTAGTTTAGGCTTAAACATTAGGCTTTTCATAACACTAAATGGTTTTACGAAATCTAATGTGAATAAAAATGTTTTTCTTTTTCCTTCTTTTGAATGAAATTTCAATAAGATAGCTCCCCTCATCCCCCACATATATTCAGGAGAATCCTCTGCAGTGTTGTAAAGTCACACACAGGAGCATCGTCCTAATTAGTAAGAACAAGGACAGGAAAATGACTGCGGATGGGATTTTTGAAAGAGCCTGGGGGAGTTATTGCCCAAAACCTAGCAAATTCAATGGGAGTTCGGCACCTGAATCTGATAGACATCTGCAAATTCTAGCTTGGAAGTACAAGTGAAACCACCCGCTGTGAAAGCCAGTCCTGTGTGCCTGCGAGGAGCTTTGGCACCTCTGTGCCTCTTCACCCCCGTCCAGCTCTGGCCTGGTTTGCAGCTCTCTGCTGAAGGTTGTGAGGCAGAGCTTTGCTCTCCAGGCTTTTTATGGGCCTTTGCGTGCTTCGGCTCAGACCCCGGTCTCACCAGAGGTCCCAGTACAGCGCGGTTAGGCAGAAATGAGGATTTCGTGGAGGCGGGCTGCTTTACTTGCTGTGTAGTGCATCAACACAGAAAAAGAAGTGCGTGGCGAGGACCACCTCAGACCAGCAGATCGCCCTCTTGCAGGTAGTCGTTGTCCCATCCAGCACATGCAGTAGGAGGAGAGTAAGACAAGACCTCCCCGTTTCAAAGCTAGCCCCGGGCGTTCTCAGCATCTGCTTACTTTGTATTAGTCAGAACTAATAATCAGGGACAGAGCTGTAGCTGTTTGCTGTATTTCAACCATTCTGCTGGGAAAGGCCTGTCATCTTTTAGCTCTCTTTTGCTCAGATTGAGAAATTGATAGGTCACCAGTGCCTCGGAGTACCACAAGGAAGGTATCATATTTATTTTAGCTACAGCTCTGCATCAGTGCTATCACACTGTAAAGAATTTCATAAAGCATATTTTGTCTTCGGGTTTTTTTATATTGCTTGGAAAGGAACATATGGTAATCTGTATAGTTCTGTCCCAGAGGGTTACCCAAGTGCTGTATACCAAGTGATCTTTCTATTTTTATTGTTAAATTCATGTTCGTTTGTTATCCTAAATATTCCCTTTTTCTGCTTAGGAGGTTAAAAATACCTGGAGCTGCAAGTCTGGCCTATTTACTACAGAACTCTGAGTCACGCACTATACTGAAATCTTGAAATATCACAGAGGTATTATTCACAGAGAGCTCAGCAAAAGAATGGCAAAATCTGCCCTCCAAGACTTGAGATTCAAAAGTCAAATGCTTTAGGGTAACTGGTCATCAAGCTTTCTCTTTCAGAAAAGATGCGTAAGGAAATTGCCGTAAGCCTCTGATTAGTAAAACAACCTTTATCTCGCTTGCAGTCGGAGAGCGAGTCCTTCCTAAGGAAGCCGTGTGTGAATGTGGTTAGCATCAGAAAGTCCAGCTCGCTTTCCAATTTTGGTGCTATATTTATATGAAGAAGTGATTGTTTCTCCAGATCTCATTTCTTTCGCTGCTTTTCTCCAGCCTTGGGTGACATAAAATACTGACGGAATGTCTCAAATATCCTTAATGTCTCTGGTCTCCCAGATGAAATCTCGATGTGGAAGGCAGCAATGGGATATGCAGACTTTGACTTAACGGCGTAGCTGTTGTTGATGGTTCAGCCCATGAAGCTGCACTGCAATATGATCAAATACAGCTTGCCATTGCAGGACTAAGATGAGTTCTCTGCAAACTGGCCTCTCAGCTGGGGGTTTGCAGATGAATCAATTCAGATTCACTTTATCCCGCGGCTGAGACTCTCGGTATGATAGCTTAAGCTCTGTTTCATATCATATTATCCTTTATTTATCTTTGCAGCTAAAACACCCTATCGAGATTTTTGAGAATCATTGGTTGTCATTGCGTGTCACTATAAAGCAGAGCATGGAGAAACTTTGTAAAGTATTATAACTGAACATCAAATCGTCCAGAAATACTCCAATGTATTCCGTGAAAAACAGCAAATTAAGTGCTAGCTCTTCGAGCAGAGTAGTTCAGCAGCTCCCATAAACACCAACCAGACGGGGATGCTCAGAGATGAAAACCTCCACTGGCCATGACCCCATGTTTCAGAAGACGTTCTAGCCTTTCTCCCTGCTTGGTCACTGCCTAATGTTTTTGCCATCAGAGAAAATAAATTAAAACTGAGAATATCTGCTTTCAGGAGATAGGATCAGCTTTCCTTTTCTGAATAGCTAGTTGAGCTGCCTGAATAATAGTTCTATGTGCATGTGGTAAAAAATAACTTTTTCTGGAGGGGAAAAAACATGAAATATATTTTTTCCATAATATTACATAATATATATTTTCATAGTATTTAATAAGATTTTTTTAAAAAATCTTTTAGAAGTACAAACTTTGGCATTTCATGCAGCCGTTTTTCCTAAGGTTTAGTTTAAGATTGAAGACTTCTACAGATGGGATGCTTGCACCTCGATATATAAAAGAGGTAGCTCTCAGTTTTGTAGAGGATTTTCCATGGCTCTTTGTTAAATGACCTGGAATTCACAGTTCCTGATGGATGGGGGGCACAGCAGACAGAGTAAGCAGACTGGTTTCTATTCCTGCTTTTGCCACCTACTTGCTGACCTGGGGTGATTCATATAAGTTCCCTGTGCCCTTTTATCCTCATCTGTAAAATGAGGATATTGACATTTACATTTCTTTATAAAGTGCTTTTAGATCTATGGATGAAAAGTGCTAAGTAAACCAAAACTCTCAATTAAATTAATTGGAGGGAAGGAGCTAGGTCAGTGTTATAGCAAGGTTCATTTATACACCTCAGTTTCTTTCATCTCATGTCTCGAACCCTATTTATAGTTGGAATTGCTACTGGATCCTTTCACCTGTAGAAGTCGTCTCTCTGGGACAGATCTGAAGCATACTTCAGTGCTAGAAGGGAAGAAGCTTATACTGTTTCCTACACAGATACAGGAGCTGGACAAAGGGCACCCAGTCCCGTGTGTCCATGGTACAAAGCTCTCGCACATCACCCTTAAAAGTATTAAACATCCAGGGAAATCTCTCTGGCATTGTAGCTGATTGCACACTCAGAAAATACATTATAAGGCTCATACTTTGGTAAGTGAATGTTTGAGCTTTGCTTGTGGGAAAGGAAGAGGTGATCTTTCAAGGTCATAATTAGAGTGGTAAGGCAAAGCCACCTCCTGCCTCAGTTCAGCTGCAGTGAACTGTGTGGCATCTGCAAAAAAGTCTGTTTTAAGCTCGTCCCCGGTCCGTGTGGTTTCTGTAGTAATTCTCGACTGAAGGCTGCCATTTGTGTGCGTGTTCTTGCAGGGAAATATACATTGAAAAAATCCTGTGAATTCATCTTGTCAGCGGTTATTTTAATCACCTGAAGGTTGTTGTGTTCTTCTAGGAGATTTTTTTTTTTAAATGATTTTTGAATGTCTTGCTACATAATAGTAAGAAAATAGATAGTGCATAGAAACTGGTTTTGTTTTGAAAATTTTGGGAACAGATGCAATCCCAGAGCTGTGATCCCTGCACAGCTCAGAGATCAGAAGTAATAAGAAGCCTCTGAATTATCTCTCTTCTGTTCGCAAAGCTTGAACTTAATCTGCCAGACTGCCTATAGCTGGAACTCAGTAGAATGCAACCCCAAATATCAGATATGTGCATGGCTCACACTGTGTGCAAAGGGGAGTTAGCAGTCAGAGAACAAAGAAACTAGGGCAGACACCCTTAAACCATGGTTGGGCAGGTGTTCTTGAAAGTTTCACAATGCAGTAAAAATTAGGCTATAAATTTCACTCCATCGGGAAGAGAAAAAAGGTCTCCGCAACTTGGCCAGCATTCTCCTTGTCATCTACAGTGTTCTATGTGGATGGGGTAAGTGTAGAGAGGCACACTTCTTTTAAATGTTTGGCATTTAGGTTAAGAAATGCCAAAATGTAGGATAATGCCCTGAAAAAGATGATTAGTGCCAGACTGATGATTTTTTACTCTTTTGAGACCTCCATAAATTTTAAGAGAAATAGGGAACAAGCTGGAATGTAGCTATTTCGCTTGTGTGTAAGTTTCGATTGACAGAAAGTAATTACATTTAATGTTCACATAATTTTAAATAATGTGTTTATATATAATCTCAGGTGTTTTAGCAATACTGACTTCCAACTATGCTGGCAGGGGTGGAAGTGGGAAGTCAGACAAGCAGTGATCAAACATAGGGGCATGAGCATGAAGTACGGGCCAAAGACTATGGACCTAGTGAGACAACAGTCTTTGTCTCTCTAAGGAGAGTTACACTTTGAGGGAGAAAAAGTGCGTGCAGAAAAAGGAGGTTTGTAGCAATAAATTAGAATTATAATAAATTATTTTAATAAGTAATTGAAAACCACCCTGTCGGTCCCGCAAGTCCCTACACGGTTTCCTCTAAACGTCCTCCGTAGTGTCCGTCTGCTTTATGAGTGGGTCAGCTGGACAACGGGAAAGCTAAATTAGCGAAGGCTGTCCCAAGAGAAAGTTCCTTCAGGGTAATAAGCTAAGATGGACCAGTAAAAAATATGAGGAAAAGGAAATTTGAGAGGAAAATGAATACGAAAACCACAACTCCTGCGTGGTATGTCAGAAAACTCCTATGTTACAGTACGGTATTTATAACCCGCTCACCTGGATTCTAAGCTACAGTATAAGTCACTGACAGCATAAACCTAGTGTAATTCCTCTCATTACACAGGAGCCAATCAGAATTTAGGCTTAGGGAAGCTGGTTTCATGGTATCTCTATGATTTCAGATACTCCAAAGTAGTGGAGATGCCTCCAGAAAGGGCCTCAGATGGTCATTCTCCAAGCAGGGGAAGTCCTGCTTAGAGGTGACAATCCTGCTTGAAAGGTGCTATAGAAAAAGCTCCTTTTTTAACATATATGAATAACAACCTTAAACGCTAAGGAGCTGGGGGACAATGCTAGGTTAATAAATGACTTTTCAAATCTTACGTTGAAGGGTCAGTGCCTTCCACCTTCCACCTCAAAAACATATTTGAGACCATAATTTGTTGTTTCTCTAAAAGATCCTATTTTTAATCCATTTTTCACCTGAATTTTCAGAATTGCTATCTTTTTAGAACCATTGCACAGAGAAGAGATAGTTCATGAATTAGTTTGAAATAGTCTGTCCTACATCTTGTAGTATCATGTGGGTTAGAAGTTAGTTTTAAGGAGAAGAAAGTATCCAGGGGAAGTAGAACTAGGAACCGGTTTGCAGCTGAGGAAATAGTACTGACTTGGATTGCAAAAAAAGGGTTTGGGGGGAGAGAAGAGGGAGGTGGCACATGCTTGGCAGCAAGAGCAGCCAGTCCACAAAAAGCTGTAGTTGCTTAAAACATTGAAAGAACTTGCGTGCTGGTGCCTGGAAGCCTGGTCAGATGTAGAGTGAGGCAGTGAGAGATGCGAAGGCTAACTCCTGCCGAATAGGAACGCATCCCTCATCCCCGCAGGGAATGCCGCTACAACGCAGCGGTTCAGGCCTTGTGCTGCAGCCAGCTTTTAAAAATCTTGAACTTTCCTTCACAACCAGCCTGGCATTTGGAAGTCAACCGCTTTTGCTCCAGTTCAGACTTAGTGATTGCAGCTGAACCGCTACCGAAAGTTGGTGCCTTTTCCAGGCACCCTGTCCTGTTGTGACAGCCGCACAGTTCCAGCTTGACCGGCCGAAGGAAAAACCATCCTGCAGAGAATCGCTGGAAATTCTGTTCTAGAGTCAGAATAAAGGGGGAGGCAGTGCCCTGTCTGGAGTGCGCCAGTGTTGGGATCCTTCTCTGCCTTATGTACGAATGTCACGCACCTGATTTGGTGGCAGTGACTCCGGTGATGGCTCTTGTTTCGATAGAGGCTTCTCAGCTCTGAGCTTCTACTTTCCAGTAGGTCAGGTCAGAAGCTTCCTCGGCTCCTTTTACCGAATGAATCACTCTGGAACTGTTGGTGCTATCGTCACTGAACATTTATTGTATCCATCTTAACTGGCAGACACAATCAATCTTAGATAAAATCTTAAAATGTTTAATTTTATCTAGAAAAAGTCTCCTGTTGTTCTGCCAGTGTAACATATGTTTGAGATTTTCTTTAAAAAGAAGCACACTACTCAGATTCTTGTTACTTCTCCGTAGTAAAACACAAATACCAGAATTTCCTTAAAAATTGGGCTTTTACAAGGATTTCTGCTTGGAAAATAGAATATTAATTACCTCTCGACTCTCAGAAGGGGCATGAATCTTTTAAATACCCTCGACAGAAATTCACGTACCTTCTAACGCCCTCAGCAGGATTCTCACTTGATCTGGTTTCCAGCACCGTCAGGAGAACAGTTTTGCCTTTCAGGGCGGTGTGCTGAGCTCTAACTGGGTGTCAGGGACCTGTCAGCCGTTCGTCGGGGTAGGCACAACACCTCCCGACCAGAAGTATTAGCACTGCTGCAGTGAGTAGGAGCGCAGAAGTGTTGCACAGCTGAGGCAGGCTTTGAGGACTGTAGTACGTGAAGTGATGGGAGAGGTGGGGGCTGAGCAAGGAAGACAGAGAAGTGCACGGAACGTTCCTCACTAGAGTTAGACTCCTAAGGGCCTTCAACCTATTTAAAAAGGATCATCATTCATCAGCACCATCATCATTATCTGCTCGATCGGGAGAAGGAGGGGAGGGATAATCAGCAAGAGATGATCAGCGTCTTATCACCGAGCTCCTTCATTTCAGTGCTTAAACTGCAGGATTTTTCCTGGAGAGATAATTCATATTTTATCATTAAAACTGCTGATCATAACCTCGTTAATATATGGATATTGCTAACACACACAGAAAAGCTAACGTGATAAAATGTAACGCTTCTATTAAATTACTTAAACTAGTTTACCTCGCCTCGACATTGTTCCCCTCCCTGCCGCTCCTCTGCCATCACAGGCACTGCTTGTACATGGCACACAAAATCTATAAACTCTTTCCAGGAATACAAAAGCATTCTCTATGATGTTGATAAGAAACAGGACAGTCACTCTCCCCTGACATATTTGTTCTTTAAAAACAAATCAATGGTGCAGGGATTTGGCACCTGAATGCAGAACAACGGCTTGATGAGGCAAAGATTGTCTTCATTAAGGACATTAATATTCATAGAGAGTAGAAAATCTGACACAAGAGAGGACTCACTAACCTTTTCTCATATTAGATTTTTACTTCTTAACACAATTACAGTCCGGCAATGACTTAATTAATGCTGCTTTTTGTCAGACTGCTTTAAAGAGCTGTCAATTTGGTCCTGCAGAGGCTGTCAGTGAAAGAGAAAGACAGTCATCTAGGCTAAAAAGACACAGGAAGAAATTCAAACACTTAATAACATTCAAAGTGCTATGCAAAGTCACATATCAACCTGTATTAAGGAGAGTTTTTGTCTTTCCTCTCTTCCTACTTATGCTAATATTTTTCAGGTAAAATTGGGGCTGCCGCCACCTCTAATTCTGAAGTACATGGCAGAAAATGCAGAAGGGGTCATCAAATCTAATACATTCTAGTTTCAGAATATTAGGGATATCTCCAGCCCTCTATGGAGAACAGAGGGACTAAGAACCACTCCAGGAATCCTTATTAAATGCCTGCCAAGAAAGGTCAGTCCCTGGTGTAAAAAGGCTTGCACCGTTGCATCTCCTATTTCTCCTTCAACCTCTAGAAGCCAGGGAAGTATTTCATACTTATCATGTAAATAAAACACCATGGAAACCTTCCTGCAGGGCTGGAAGGTTCTCAGAACACCAGTGGGTTTTTAAGGTTGCTATGAAGTTGGCTCATCCACCTTCGCAACTCTGGTGAGCAGCAGCTAGTTACTGTGGCTCAGCAGGTGAGTGGTGAGTTATTAATGCAGGGTAACCCACCTGCCTGCAGTCATTTAACCTTATTTCACATACCTGCTCTAGGGATTCTTTTTTTGACCTATGTAGAAAATCAGCATGTGATACTGGACCCAGCACTGTGTCCAACCAGCTGCTGGCTCACCCTGCTTAGCCCAGCAGCAGTTCATGGTCTGATTTCTGCAATTGTTTAAAAATTTTTTTTAAAAAAATAGCATTCATTTGCTATGTTTCACCCCTGGCTTGCATTGCGATGCCCAAACGATATGCGAAATCCAGCTTTACAGCACATGTGCCATTTAATTCTATGGGTTTTGTTGACTTCTTTGAGTTTATTTTAATAAGTACTTTAAGTGCATAATGTAAATAGAATAAGAACGTTCTTTGTGCCAGCACAAACAAGGAGGGAAAAAAAGGCAGAGCACACAGCAGCCTTGTATGTGTTATATTTTAGAAGAATAATTATATATTTCTAGTAGAAACACCTGATTTAATCAGCACAGTTTACTCTCTGCCTGAAGAACCCTAGTACTGAGGACCGTAGAAGGGTCACATTAACAGACAATGCAGAAGGTTTGGAGATAGTTTTGATGTTGAATTTTAAATGCTAGATGCTACTTTCCGTGGTGAGTAGTGCTTTTTAAAATGTCCTAGATGAGCACTGTTATCTACACCTCCCCAGTGACGGGCACATTCTGTTTCCAGCGTTCCCTTCAGAGGTGAAAATGAAAGTAGTCAAGTAAATTGCTACTAAAACTTTTATTCCTTATTATCTTATTTAAAGGATGTGTTCTATTATTCTCGATACACATGTTGTAAATCACATTGTAATCCAAGTGGGAACTGAAATACCTGCCCGAACTGCTGCTGTGTTTAAGGGACTTGTTGGGTTCCAGACCTGGGGCAGGGCTTGCCATGGGCCTCCAAAGATACAGCTGGTACCTTCTTCAGGGCAGCAGTCTGTCGTTCAAAGCTGGCGTTCAAACAGAAGCACAGTGATGAAACTTCTTTAAAATGTTCAGGTTTAATTTGAATTTCATTTGTGCAAAACTTTTCTGATTAGTTCAGCATTTGATTTAATAATGTAATGTGGGAAGGGAGAGGCAAGCTTTTGTAAAGACATAAATATAATTAAACTTTTAAACTATTTACCTTATAAGCTACTTACAACAAGGCACAGACTTTCCTCTGAAATCCTAGTGTAAAAAATGTCTGGTATTATCTTGGAGAGCACAGGCAATTGCCCTAAAATTATGCTATTTTGAATATCGTTGTGTGTGTATGGAGGGGACTAGGTTTTATGTAAATGGGGCCACACCTACAAGAAATCTGTCTCTGTTCCAGAAAAAATCAAGAAAACATTGAGAGAACCTGAGAATTAGATAGCATGAGTACACATTTCCCCCTCTGGGCAAATGTTATTTGCTTTGCAGAATAGAGTCCTAGAAGATTTGGACTGAACTGAGTTGTGCAGTCTTGCTATGATTGAAGAATTATCTTGTTGACAAGTGCAGAATTATAGATTTGAATCCATTAGCTAAAAGGGTCCACAAACATTTGAATAATGGCCTTCACGTTTTTCCATTGGTCCGTCAAACAAAGAATCCTAAAACACCCGTATTCTTAAAATCCTGTAGCTACAGCGCAGAGAGACTGAATTAAATTTCCTTGCTCTAAAGATAAGTGAGCTGGTTTTATGTCCTATTGGAAACAGGAGTTTTGGTCTGGGCTTCCACTCTTAGGGAGCTGTACGTTTCTGGCAACTGGAAAAGTGCAATGTGTTGTGATAAAGAGAAATGGTTTTTAGTTAAATGCAGAATGAAAACCATCGAACTAATGTGGTACCAAAGGAAGGGCTTAAATCCACAGACCTTTTGGCGAACATGATGGATGGGGTGGCAGTGGGTTGCAGAAGTAGAACGGCTCCCAGGTAAAGAGCCGGCTGCTCACCTGGGGTCGTTTCGCTGCGGCATCGGAGTTCGTAGTCAGAATGGGAATGTTTTACCTATTTGCATCACGCGTTTAACGTGTTCCAAAGCTGGTTATTCCAAAAATATCCTTTCTGTGATAAACTCGGTAAGGGCGTTTTCGTTGCGACTGGTCTTACGCTGTAACTGAGACGCGGCACACCGCAGTGCGGGGAAGCGTGGAGTCGGGCACCGATTCAGGGAGCGCGTTAAGGAGTATGTACTTGTGAACTAACCCCTGAAGCAGGGGGTTTATTGCTTCCTTGGCAGATTATAATCTCCTCCTGTAGATGCAATATCAATATTCCAAAGATTAAAAAAACCCAAACAAACAAACAAAAAAAACCCCAACAATTTTGAGGATTTTAGGTTAATTTAGAAAATTAAAATCCATATGGTTTGAGGTAGTACAGGAGATTACTGTTACAGTGAGACACGGCTGAAGGCGGGGGGGTGGAAATCTTGTTGATTTTTTTGATTCTCTTTCCTACTCATTCTTCTCCCCATCTTGCAGATCTTTTGTGGGTGAGCCAAATGTAATCAGGTTTGGCTCACTTGGAGGAATTAGGATGACTGAAAAGTATGCCAGATTTCAAAACAATTTCTAACAGTTTCTGTGATACTGTGTAAGCAACTGAAAATTGACATGTTGTGTTGTGCCCAAGTCAGCCAACTGCTGTCACTGAATAATTAGATTCTCTAGAAGAAGGGAAAGGGTTTTTTTTTCTGAACAAAATTATTAGAAAATAATGTAGTAGCTATTTTATTTAGGGTTAGGCTCAAATTTTTCTGCTGTTACAAGCAATTTTTTAAAAATAATTTGAATCTGGGCGCCAAAAGTATCTTTTGTGTATTTTTATATATAAAAGTATAAATAAGTTGTTTGGGCATTTTTATGCCAATACGTATGTCGTTTGCTCGTGGAGAAGTCGTTGTTGCAGATGGTTAATATGGTTTTTCTAATACAAATTAATTATTCTCTTTAATTATTTTTATTTCATATGGCACATAAATTCTGCGAATTGAGTTCTAATATCAGACATAGGTCATCATCTAATTATAGCTTGATCTGTCACAGAGTTACGACATTCGTGAGGATAGATGTAGTGCCCGATTCCCCAGGAACTTCTGCCTCGGCAACCTGACTCTGAGCGGGGGGCAGAGCCGTTCTGCTCCGTTAGCCGTTACAGCCCCGGTGGGTCGAACCGCGCACAGGCGGGCCTGGCGCCGCCGGGGGTCGCGTGGGAAGGCTGAGCTGGTCCGGAGGGCAGGTCCGGGAGCCCGCGGGGGCGGCTGTAGCTGGCGGCTGCTGGAGAGTTGAGTGGGGACTGGAGAGACTCAGCTAGAAATTGATATCGCAACAAATGGACTGAAACTGGAATAATTGAAAAGAAAAGGATTCCCCCCCCCCCCATTTTTTCTAAGCTGTCTTGTTCTCATTTTGGAAAGTCTATCAAAAATCAGTGTAACCTTAAAACCATGATCTTTATCTCATTCCAAACCTTACCTTGACACCGCCTTCACATCTATCCTTTCCAATTGAATGAGCTCCTTCCAATTCGTTCCTCAAGTCATCTTTTTGTCAGGATTCAGAGTAACTCTTAAAACCACAGAAGTGCTAGGTGCACCGATACTCTTAACAGCAAAAAAAATCCCAGTGCAAAAACTTCTCTGGCAGCAATTAATGACAAATATTTTTATTCTGAAAGTGTTTTTTCTGTTGCCCTAACTCTTGCTAGGGACTCTTTAGGCTGTAAATATTTCAGAAAGGTGGTGTTAAGGATAAACACTACATATTTTTGAAACTCCTTCTACTCCCATTAAATTCAGCTGCAAAACTCAGTTGGTGGTGCTGGAGGGGATGGAGGTAGGACTCTCCTCTCTCCCTTGAAAATCCCCCCCTTTATTTCTTTAGATCCAGCTGTAAAATTCCTTGTGCTTTTCTGGCACTATTACAAATGAGAGATAAATAATAAACAGTTTCTCCCAGGGCATCCAAAGCTACATATATAAATCTATATTAAATCCAAGGTTAATGATTGCTTTTCTGTTTTATTGGCTGCAGGGAGCACTTTCTGAAGGAAATCCTGTCTAAGTGGTAAAGCAGCTTTCTTCAGAGGTTCTTGAGCAAAATGAGACATTAAGTTTTGACCGTCCTATTCTGCACCGTGTGACAAATGCATTGTAAAAGGGAGTAAATGGTATCTTTTTATATTTATCAGCTGGGGGAGGGGGGGAATCTTTTCCCTTTCCCCAAAATTATTTTCTATCCGTGATGTCCCTAATTTGCCTTGGTCTTGCAGAGAACAGTGCTGTACTCCTCATTAGTACTTTGCAGTTATCCCTTCCCCGGCTGAGGTGGAAGAAGCTTTAAATCATGTGGGAGAATGGGGAAGGGAAAAGAGAGAAAACAAGCTTTTTGAACCCTGTAATGTAAATTTGCAGACAATTATTCATTATTAACTGCCTGAAGCATCACACCTCTCTCACCTTTGCTGGAATGTCTGAACATTAGGGTAAACAACACACTGCTGTCTTATCATAATGCGGTCTGCTTCACTGCAGCAAGAACTTGTCAGAAACAGATTGCGATGTTGACTTCTCAATAGGGGAAAAAAAAGGCCTAAATTAGACTTCTATAAAAAGAATATTGCATATTTATTTCCACAATAACACCAAGGAAAAACGTTAGTCAAGAAGCAAGCAATTGGGTGAATAAATAAGCTTGTCTTTGTTCTCATCAATTAAGTTATTACATCAGTTGGAAAACCAGTGAATTATAATACAGATGTTTAATGAAACACTGCTGTGCCTATAAGTCAAACTCCTATTTTGTGGTGTGATTTTGGCTGCATAGTTTTGTGTGTGTTAAACCGTATTTATTAGCTGATACCCATTATTATTTTGAGCAAGGTATAATTCAGTTGTCAGGCTCCAGCTCTGGGAAGGAGATTTAATCAGTGAGAGCCGGCTTTGCTGCTGAGCATAAAACAATGCGGGTTTCATGAAGCAATCACACCAGTGTGAAAAAATGGGATTAATTAGTATTGTACAAGAACAGGCAGCATGCTCATTAAAACCTTGTGAGCTGCCTCTTGATAAACTGCCACTTGATAGGGCCGCATTAATGTGACAAGGCAAAGACTTTATTTCCAAATCCTTTCTGATTATATCTCACTTTTAAGTTACCTGAATTGACTCTCTAAGGCTTTTGGAATACAAAGATCAAAATTGCAGCAAGAGATCCCCAAGACACCTGGACAAAGGAGCCGGGCTCAGATAGTAAGGCTTCAAAAGACAACTTTTTTTTGAACTCCCATTCAAACATAAATCAATAGCTGTACAATGAGGCAGCTCCAAAGGTGGTAAATTTGCATTTACACTCAGCAGGTTGGGCTGGAACTTATTTGGCTATTAGCAGCTATCTAATGAATCCCATATAATTCTGTGCCTGTCTGCTTACCGAGTGCTTCCTATGTGTGTCAGTATATAAAGTCTTATGAACACGCGTACAGCTTCAAGCGCTCTCGGAGGGGAGGGCAGGGAACGGCAGGCACTCCCAGCCGCACAGCTCTTTCCTACAGGTTGGGTTGGCCACAGAAGAACTCACGGTCATATTTCTTTTTTATCCTTCCTTTTAGAAACATTCACGAACTAAAAATGTAGATTCCCACTAGTGGATTTGTTTCTACATGACAAAACATAATAGGAGACATGCCTGAATAACAACAGTAAATGTTGGATGGGATGTATTTTTGATCTCGTGTGTTATTTTCCTTTAGGCACAGTGTTTTATTCCTTCCTGAATTTGTAGTGGTTCTGATGATTTACGTGCACAAAATCTTGGCGCTTTTTTTTTTATTTCCTTCCCTTTTTGTGAATTAGCGGCTATAATGAAATTATATCTGAACGTCTAATAGTTAACCAAATCTATCAGCTGTTTCATGATGCATAGGTGCTCCAAGATGCTGACTTTCCATGTAGCTTTAGCTGACATTGTATGTAAGGCAATTGTAATGCAATACAGTTACCTGTCAGCATATATTTGTAGGTGTGGAAAACGCCACTCAGACAACGGAGATCTCGTATTCCCTGAAGCTTTTCCCAACTATTTTATTTTTAAGCAAAAACATCTTGTTAAATCTCGATGCCCTATTAAAGTAATGCTACCCACCATGGAGCCCGGGTATTCGGTTACCAATTACAGGTTGTTCGCATCTGCCCAGGTGTAATCCCAGCCATAGCTCCCCGTGAAGGGCACCAGGCTGGAGGCAAGGCACCTGAGCTGGCTAGATAGGGATGAGTACAACGCTTTACAAAGTGATGTGTTGCAATATTATTAATTTAAACCCTTAGATTTCATTGTTGTGATCTGGGCTACATGATGCAACGCAAGATGACAGCCATTGAATTAATAGAAAATGGGATTCATCTCTTGAAATTTCACACAAAATAGAAGCAGGAGACAGACAAAATAAAGGGAGATGGATAGACAGATGGATAATACCACTAATACTTTAAAATTTAAACTGAATGGGCAAGATAATTTTAAAACACTAATGGTATTTATCAACAGTGTGATAGCAGGGGGGAGAAGAATCACACTCCCTCCCTCTTCCTCTTTCTCCCTTTCGTTGATTGCTTTGTTGAGCAAGTCAGTGAATATTTTACACTTTGTTTCTTTTATTTTAGTAAATGAACTGCCTCGAGCTAATGTAGTGTAAGTGGAAATTTCAAGCACCAATGTCTGCTGCATGATCCAATAATAGGAACTTTCTTTCCCTCCTAGCTCTGTAACATAGCGTAGCAGCAAACTCCCTGATGCCTCCAGGTAGTCACATGCCTGATTTATGATTATAAACTGTAGCTCTGGAAGAGGTTAGCTAGGTAGTTTAAATCATTGCTTTTTCTCTAATGAGCTGGGGTCAGAGAGAAAGTACTATTTGCAACAGCCTTATCTGGTTGTTACTTATGCCCTACATAGTACTCTGTGGTTTTGGTTGTGACAGTGTTTTTACATAATTTTAATTGTTAATACCATTTTAGTAAATCGTGTTACTGAAAGTTATGTGAAATGAGTTTTCCTGCTGCTATTTATCGTTCATCTTGGTGCAAACCGGAGCCAGGTACTTATTTCAAATGCAGTGTGGACAGCATCAAAATGGAGGAAAAGACAAGGTAAAGATAGATATCACCCACAGATAGTGTAAGGGGTGGCTTCTCTTCCCAGTAACGACGTGCTGTAACACTGAACTCTGATCTTGTCTGATACCTGCATCAGACCGTTGCACCAGTGTCCAAACAGAGTGAGATAGATACGCTGAAGATGCCTGAGGTATGCAAATACAGTAACATTCAAGATATTGCCGCAGGTGAGTGTGGATACTGATTCCAGACTAGGGTTATTAGTATGTCTAAGAACTCATGGAAGGATGGGATTATTGTGTAAACCCTTACGCAGATCAGTCTTGCACAAATAGGACGTACTCAGCAGATCACCACAAACCTTACTGACCCTGACAACAGTGCTATGGTCATATTTTCATATAAATAAGCTCTTTTCAGGCAATCTTCCCCGGTGGATTCAGTGCAGGTGGACTTTTTCTGGCACAAGGCCTGTTAACCAATTTCTAAGCTGAAGTTCATTGTTTATAACCACTTAGAAGACACCACTATTTGGCTTTCTGTGCCGCTCACTAGCGTAATGGAGTATCAGGGACTTAATGCCTGCTCACACAACTCTTGTCATTCAAATGCATCAAAGCAACTGATTATTTCACCTTCTTCCTAAAGTAACCCATATTTTGGAATTAGTGAAGTAAAGTTCTTCCTGTCAGCAACTCTTCATATCAGCAATTCAAAATCAAGACTTTGGTAGTAGATGTGTCTCTCCAGTAGCCTTGCACCTCTGCAGAAACATTAAACTTGGGATGTCTGCAACTAGAAGCATTTTTAAGCAGAATATGAAAGGATATTTTAATATTCTAGTAGTATTTGCATGTGACTTTCTTGTGTCAGCCAAAGCTTCAGGTGGCAGAAGTACATGGGTCTGGTTCTTGCCCGTTCTTTCCCATCTGAGGCCCAGCTTTGATAGAAGCTATACATGTTCCACAACAGTCCCTGAATTCTTTCACACAGAATTGTTACTTAGCTAGTTATTCCCTCATTGTGCACTGTTGAATGTTGCTGCCTACATGAAATTTGATGCACCTGTCCCTTTTGAACAGCATCCTATTTTTCAGACTACTTCTCCGATTTGTCGTGATCATTTCGAATTCTAATCTTGTCTTCTGGCATACTCACAATTTGATGCTGTCTGCAGATGTAATAAGCATAATCTATTCCATCAATGAGGTCACTAATGAAAATATTGAATCGTACCAACCCCAGTCCCCTGTGGAACCTCACTTCGTACAGCCTCCCATTCTGGCCGTGAACCTTCAATAAATACTCTGAGTATAGTTTTGAAACTAGTTTTGTATCCACCCTAGCACTGTTTTATCCGAACCATGTTTCCTTAGCTTAAGTACAAGATAACTTATAGCAATCAGAAATTTCTCTAAAAGTTAATGAAATCTATTGTTTCCTGTCCACAAAACCTCCTTCCTTGTAGAAGAAAATTAGATTGGTTCAACAGCCAGTCTTCACGAACAAAATGTCAAACTCTTCTGCTTGTTCTCATTACAGAATACAGATAATTTGTTTCAGAGTTTTCCCAGAAATTTAAAAGAACTGCTTTATGATCTCCTAGTTAGTTCTTTCTCCTATTCCCTCGTCTTCCGTGTTTTGTCACTTCACCTACTCTTCACTGTTTCTCAAGGATAACTATTAGTACCTCTGAGCTGAGTCCTTTAAATAATGGAGGCTGAGGTAGAAAGGACTATACAGCAGGCAAATGATTCAAAAAGATCTGAATTGTCCCACTGTTTTCTAACCTTTCTTAACAAAGACTAAAGCCTCGTGGTGACACTGTCTTTGTAGTGCCACCCACCCCCAAAGAAGTAGTAAATGCATAGGCCATCCTAAGGACGCCTGCCAATGTTTCCTCCACCTTTTTGAGTCGAAGCAAGCTGAAAAGTCAGCGCAATCCCATGTCACTTGGACTTTCTTTCACTAAATTTGTTATAGTGATTTCTTTTTATAGCTTATGCCACGTGTATCTCAGTTTGTACCTTGGATTTTCTTGTCACGTGCCTTGGACCTTGCCTGGAGAGTTAGAATCTCTCATTAGCTTTGGAGCGTGAGCCTTCCATTTTTTCATGAAACGTTTTGTGTGTCTGATCTTTCTGTTGTGGTAATTCAGGGAGGTTTATTCCACCAGTGACAGCTAAACACTGATCTGTCTGTAAGTGCTGCCTTTAGAAGATCTCGGAACACTTGCTCCTGCAGGCTGAGTATCCTTATTCACTATTTCCCCTGCGTCTGTGGTATAAATATTGGAGATGTGTACTGGGGTTGGACGGGCCTGAATTTGATTCAGTAGCGCTTTTGCCAATCTGCAGGAAAAGGGCAAATTCTGAAGAGTCACTCCTTCCCCCACCTTAACTCTTGTCAGGTGGTGGGCTGACACATCGCACTCCTTCAGAATTACAGCTGTTCCATCTAAGAGTCAATCTGGGCCCTCTGTGTAGCAGTGAGAAATATTTCTCTGCTGTAAATCACTTAGTACAGAGAGAATTCTATGATTTTACGAATCCTCAAGTTGTTGTCATGCACAGTCATACAGGGACCTAATTTTCTGTGATGGCTCCTTCGGTTATTGCATCACAAAAATTCCTCACTGTGGAGCAGCAGGTTTCATTCATTCCATCACCACCTATAAATAAGGGTTGTGACTGGAATAGGTCATGAGAGTTACTCCTGGGAAGACCACGTATCGTATTATCTGAGAAGAAAACGTGTTTAAATTGCATTCTTCTAACTACATCTTGGTTGCTGCATAGTTCATTTCTGAGCGTGCTAAATGACATTCTTAACACCAGTGATACAGCACAGAAAATGATGATTCAAAATGCTCATGGAATAATTTAGGTTGGAAGGGAGTTCTGGCGGTCACCTGCTTCGCTTGGGGAAGGTATCAGTTGACACTTGAGAATTGTAACATGCCCCAAAGATTAGATTTATGGGAATCCTTTGGAGACTGCTTAAGTGCCAGAGTTCTTTTGGTATGCCATCGAAATCAATAAGTTGTGTAGTTTACAGTAAGAATCTTATAGATGTTTCAGTTCACTCTGTTCCATGTGCATTTCTGAGGGGAAAAAAAAAAAGGTCTATTTAGATAGACATTCCAAATTGAAATTACCAAACCCAAAATAGTCATTATTTTTCACAATCTGGGAAATATGTTTGCTTGCATGCACTACCAAACTGCCACGGAAACTTTTCAACTTACTCTTGATAGCAGCCTTGACTGTCTCTTATCATAATGGCTGTGAAGGGAGACAGTAGAAGATTGCTGGCTACAGTGTGCGTGGGCAACACAAAATAATCCATTAATTAAGTGTGCTTTCTGTCTCTGATTTGTCCTGTGGCTTTGGGGCTTTTACTTTTGAGATTTTACTTGTGGAGCTGCCCAGTTATCTCATCTAACTTGTGCATTGCCTTCCACCTGGTCACAGAAAAGTGTGACCAGTGCTTGGAGGGACCTGTTCCCAACTTTTCTGAGGCCGTACTCCACAAGGCTCTCCTGTGCGAGCAGGGCTGGCAGAGGCATTCACTTGTATTGAACTCTGAGCAGCACGACCCCTTGTTCCCACAGGTTCTCCGTGCAAGCCAAGCAGAGAAGAGCCAATGCTTCAGGGAACTTGGGAAGAGAAGGAGGAGCACCACTGTGCACATCCATGGTGCCGCAGAAGCTGCTTCTATCTGCATGCACAGCTGCTGATTTTCTAACCCAGCTCTCAGGTAGGACATCTTCTGATGAAATATTTGAAAAGTAAATAAAAATTGTCAGGAAAACTGTAACAGGCATACTTGGAGGTAAAATGCAAGTGTGCACATTCGTACGTGCGTCCGTGTCACTCGTTGCCGCAGTGCCTCGCCGCCGTTCTTTTAGCGTATTTGTATGCACAAACTTGTATGATGTGTTTTTGTTACCCTTGACTTCCAGCTGCACTACAGTTCTGGTTACTATTATTTTAAATTATGCATCTCTATATAACGGCCTGCCCAGAAGAAAAAATAACACATTATCTTATATTAAGCAATCAACATTCACAGAACTTCAGCATCTCAGTTATCCTTTATAGTTATCCTTATGTTTATAATATAAAATACCAATCAGCATTCTTAAGTTACATCTTTGAGGGCCTGTCCTTTTCTTCCTGCTAGTCTGAGAAAAACTTCAGCAGTTCTCATGAAATAATTGTGTGTGTTAATCTATTGTTTCCATCTTGAAAAGTGCAAAATTATTCCCTTAAGAAGAAATCCCTATGATACTCATTTGAAATCCTTATGATGCTCATTTGAAAGAAGCTAAGGGAAACCATCCAGAATTTTAACCACTCTTGAGTTTACAAGGTAGAGAATGGACTTGGGTCTCATTGTCATATTTTGCAGCTGATGCTACACCATTAAGTTTAAGTAAATTTAAAAATCAAAGCTGTAATCTGTATTTTAATATTGATATAGTCCCTACCATTTTGACTTTGCCAATCAGCCAGGGTATTTCAGCAGCTATCAGGCAGATAATTCTCACATGGTTTGGTTACAGAATTAAGCATGTTAGAGGGCTATTCACTCGTTTCTGGAATATCAGGGACTGGACGTGTCAGTAAAATATGTTGTCTTAAACTGAAATGACTCATCTGATACAGTATTGTAGATGCTTCTAGATTTTATAGTAAATACATTTTAAAAAATAATAACTTTTTAAAAAAATCATTCTGCAGCATAGTGTTGCCTAGCTGAGGATGCCAAAGGAACTCAGAGATTCAGACACAAACACCCAAATGTCAGGCTAAGCCTGGGATAATGTTTGTACTAGCAGTTCAAAATAATCACCTGGTGATTAAGGTCTTCTTTAACAACAAAATTACACTGTGGATCTCCTGGACTCTGAAGGGGATTCACTCTGCTGGTGTTTTGAGTAATAAGGGGGATGGTGATGTAATAGGTATTCTGGAACGCTTTGCCCACATGTTATCGGAATGCCCGCAAGAGTTACGGGAAATATATCATCGTCCGTAGACTGAAGTTTATACAGAATATTACTCTGCCATAGGATCCCTTTATCTACATTCTAGATGGCCTGACAATGACTCCCCAAATGCCTGAAGCCAATTTAAAAAGGATACTAAGAGCACTCTAATAGCTGAAGTTATTACTAGTAAAGTGTAAATCAATGCTGTGTACGTTCCAAGGAGGAAGAGTGGGTCCGAATGAGCTTTGTCTTAATGGAAAGAGTATTTTGGACCAATTCTGCATATGTGGAGGCAGGTTCTACATGTATGGCGCCATGTTCTGCAGTCAGGTCTACTGGCCTCCCCTTTTCTGTAGTGGAAGGTGAATTTACTTAGCTTAGAATAAACCTGCACTGTTGGTGTTCTTTCTTAATGATTGCATTAACCTTGTTAGTTTTGCTAGATAAGCACTGACTGTGAGCCTAAGCTGGGCTGTACGTGCAAGGGAAATGCACGAGGGGCAAGAGGAGGGACAGGAGAGCCTAGTGCTGCACCCCGCTTCCCACCCATCCCCTGGCCCCGCACCCCGGCTGCCGCAGCACAGGGGTACCCAGCCCCTCCAGCCTTCCCTTTCTCTCCCTTTCTCTCCCTCGCTACCTCCTGCCCCTCGGGCTCTGGTCCAGCACTGTGCCATTTCTGCTAGCAAATATTTCTTCAGAGTTTTAGCAGTGATGAATAGGTCTGTCAGGCACTTTTGGTGGATTGTATGCTAACACGCACCAAAAATATGAGTTGAGGTCATGGGCTGTGCCTAGGTCTGGGGCGTAGGTTTTCTCACCCCTGATTTATATACCGCAATCTTATGACAGCCACTCTAGTCAAAGGGGATGTAAATCTTTTAATTTCTGCTCATCTTGAGAAGATTCTGTACTCTGAATACCATGGGTTTTAGGGATTACTAGTGGGGGCCCAGTTCTGGATTGATCCTCTATCTTTACTCATCTCCAGTTATCCAGAGATAATCAGATATTAGAGAAGGTTGGAAATTGGTCTCCTATTAATAATTTAAAAAAAAAAGTGATAAAAGACTCTGATCTTGCCAGTGTCATAAGTAATGTCACTTAGTAAAGTGACTGGCACTAGCTGTAGGCTCAGATATGCCAATTATAATTAAAGTCATTATTTTCAAATACAGTTCAGTTTATTCCTGGTGAAAAGTAAAGAGAATTTTAGAGTGACAAATCTCTCTGGAAAATGCAAGCTTGACGAAAAGGCTGTGTTTTTAAACTCAGGTTTGAAATGAATATTATGTTAAAACATATTCTTTAAAATGAGTGTTGACCAACCTAACATACTGTACAACGTCAGAATATGTATGCGCCTGTCAGAATCATCTTGAGAGAGCAAAAGATGACTTACAAGGCAGAAGTGACATTTAGTTCTTAGATCAACAGCCTTCCAACATCTCTAGTGTGGCTTTCAGAAAGGTGCTGAACCCTCACCCGTTGCGAGTCTGATGCCCATTCACAGTTTTCTAGAAAGATAGCCAAATTGCCACTTATTTTTGAGAGCTAAAACCAAAGATGGTGCTCTGAAAAAACAGAGACAGTGAAGCTGTGTTCTTTTTCAGGCAATTGCGGTGTGCTAGCAGATAAAGAGCTGTTTGGTTATTTACTTACAGCAACGTACAGAGAGTGGCTGTATTTGGTAAAGCTGTATAACACCCTGAGACACCGGTCACCCTTGGTGGCTCTCTTCCCTAAGATGAACGGGATTCTTGGAGAGGACTGTAGGAGGATATAAAGCACAGCCACGAAGTAGCTCCCCGAGCAGCAGCTGGTTCGTGTGAAGGCAGCTTTAAGCTCGGGACAAAAGCCACGAGAAGTGGGAGGTGTGCGCTACACCAGGCAACCTCCCGAGGCTCCGAACCCTCTCCCCTGGGGTTTGTCCCGGAGGAAGCGGTGGTTTGGGACTGCAGCTGCTCTGAAGATGCAGCTCCTGTCATTGGCCACCTAGAACTCAAGGGTGGCTGGCAGATGATGAAACAGAAATTTTGCCACTGACCTTTGCCTGCGGAGCACGCCAGTCCTGCTCAAATCCAGCAGCAGTTCGGGTTTCTCTTACTCTGGCCTTCCTTTGGATCCACCTGCACAAGGTGATGGCGCGTTTGGGTGCTCCGGCATGTGGTCAGACGCCTGCCCTGCTGCTGGCCTCCAGAGATTACCCTGAAAACTGGCTACGGTGCAATGATCGGAGGTCTGATGGTAACGTAAGGTAGAGATAAAATTCCTGCTTGCGCTGCAGGTGACCGTCATCTAGGCAAGAAAAGTTGCTGCAGCTGAACTTTTTTCACTCTTGTCTGCTGCATTGGGCAGCTATTTTGTCATTATTGTCAGTCTTAAAACCTTGGCTTTGTTTTCCGCCCTGTAACCTTGCGTTCATGTCCTTTATGTTTCCCAAGCCCTCTGTTTAAAAGTGTTTCCATTTGATATGATTAATAGCTCTTGTGAGGGATCTCTATTAAGGACTTAAAGCTCAATTTCAAATATTTTTGTGGTGCTTCTGGTGGGCCTTGCTGGGACAAATTAAGCCTATTTTTCCCCTGATTGCTTCGTTGGATCTCTTTGTAACTTCACCTTGTATTCTTTTCTGTTCAATACTTTTCAAAGTACTGAGAGTTTAAAGAGGTACAATAAATCCCAGATCAGTTTTTAATGACCATGGTAAGCCTGCTTGTAATATGTCAGTAAGCTGAGCCTAAAAGCCAATGGGGAATAGGCCATTTCTGCCTTAGTAATTGCCTCCACAGAAAGATTTATAATGTCATTATCTGAATCTACAAGAAATAACTCATAGAGCTGAAATACCCTAAAAAAATATTACAATTCTCTTAAAATCTAGTCATTCATAAATGCTAAATAATAAAACTTTTTTTCAAGATGTTTTATGTTAAAAATAAAACACAGTCAAAATATAAATGTACTTTTCTTAATCAGATCCTTCCTTCTTTATGTATCTGTTTCCCTGGCTGTAGCTTGGGCAGAGGAATGGTGCAGTGCACAGCCCGGGTCTCGCGCTGCGCTGCTGAAAACACAGTCGAGTACTGAAAAAACCACAACCAGGGAAGAGCGTTCCCAGTCATTTTTCTTTATTTGTGTGTGATTCCAGGGGGGAAGAGGGTTAGTTAGCACTGCAATAAAATTAATTTTAGCAATAAAGATCACTCCCCCCCTTCTCCTTCCACCCTTTTCCCATGAAAAGCCACACTAAATGTCCTGATAAATGTACTGCGGTACTGTTTTAAGCCATTTCAGCCGGCTTCCTTTGCCCTTAGCATTCCCCAATCAGAAGATATCATTCATTTCTTTCAAAAAGCAGGAAATGTACTCTTCAATTTGTCTGGTGTTTAATAAAGTGCTAGAATTACCATAGCTACCCTCATCTTCTGATGCTTTAATACACTGTGAGATTTATACTAATTTCAACCAGAACATATTCTTCAGGGTGGAAAGCTTGTACACTTAAAAGGGCACTGCCAGTGCGCTTTTCTCTTTTTTTAATCATGAGCTCCTGTAAGTGAGGACCTGATTTCTATTTTGCTGAAGATTTTAAAATATTTTACTTCTTGCTTGATGTCGTGGTTTCTCCTGTGTCCATGTGAGCCCGACTGTTGCTTCCGAGAGGTTTTGCCATGGCACCTTTCCCCCCGCCCCCCCATTAACTGTTTAAAGAAATTATTCACTGACGTCTCTGGCGCTGTGTCGTAATGTGGTAGTTTCAAGTGGAGCGATTCCTAAAATCCGTGAAAGGATTCTTCTCTGCAGTTCAAACTAAACTTTTCAGGGTCCAATATCTGCTCTTAGACTGTAAATTAGAGAAGCTAACACCCTTTTAAAGGGTGGCGGCTCTGTTATTAACTTGAATAGGTCCAGGGTTTCATCCCATGTCCCATACACTTCAGAGCACAGACATATCTGTAAGTTATAAATTATTACTCATTTCTAGTGAGCATTATAAACTTTCAGGTCCTTTGCTTCAAAGAAATGAGCTCCCTGAAACAGAAATTGTTTCCCAGTCAGGGCACTCTGGTCTCCATAATGTCACCTGCATCTAAGAGGTCTGTGAAACAATACTGACACCTTTATTTCCGGAGTTTAAAAATGATTTATAAGCAAACAAATGTGCGCGTCTGCCCCTGGACATGTATATGCAATTCTTATCGATAGCACTGGGAATATTCCTTTGCACAGAGATCAAAACACATTGTGATACACCCAGCATCCGTGAGCCGCTCCTGTATGCCATGTAGCTTTACTTTTAAATCTCTGTCTGATTTCTGAGTCAACGTGATGTGTACTTTTCAGCACTGAGCTCTGTGGAGAAGTCGATGACAACTAAATAAAACTGAAATTTTGAAACGGTCTGTCTGAAGATGATGTGTTTAGAAAAATAAAATACAAATTGGGTCTTCTGTAAAAACTTATTTTCCTTAAGAGCTGCTGCAGACTGAGTACAGTCAGATTTATAATTTGAAGTAAACTTGATTCACTGCTGATCATTATCTTTTAAACCTAATCGGGATTGAGATCAGAGTATAGCGACCGAAATAAAAATCCCTGCACTGAGTCTAAAAGCCTGTGAGGGAATTTCGGTGGGTGCGAGGTGACAGTCTGGACTGCGCCGTCTTGGGCCACGTCCTTAAACAGGAGTACCACAAATTCACTTTCCTCAGGATCGCAGATAATAGGATTGTAGCAGAGAGAGCCTAACCGCAATGAAGGATGAAAGAATATCGAAATATCCTTTTGCTCCTTCCATTGGAAACTCGTCCTGTGAGATCACGGTGAAATAATGAATTGAGGCTGGTCAGGATTAGACCCTGGTTGTTCACTTGCTGCCACACTTCTTCACTATTGTATGTAACAAATGTTTCCTGACAGGCTAACTAGGAATAATAAAAGGATAAAGGGCTCTGGTGACATACTGAGTGTTACAGTTGTTATTCCTGTCCTCTCGATGGGGTTTACCTTTGGCAGTGTCAGAGGTGACTCTTCTCCGGGCCCAGGCGAGTAGACAGAGGAGCTGCTGGGGATGCGTGCGCTCGCAGGCGCTGTGCTCTGTGCCGCTGTCCTGCGCGTCGGCCCGTGGGAAGTCCCATCAGAGTTCACAACGCTGCGTGAGGGTCAAGTCCCTTTGCAGGAGTTATCTGGGGGGAATAGTTTTTGTGCTTCTCCTGTAGTGAAAATTATTAGTTAACTCTTACATCCTTGGTCTACCTCAGGCACGTTTTTCTATGAGATCTTTCAAAAACGATTAGTGAAAGTGGTGATGTTTGCATCTGCACATATGAACTTTGCTGGGATCTGATCCATTTGTAAGTCTGGATCCAAACCATCTCCTGGAGCTGGACTGAGGACTCAGTACAGGGTGGCAAGGGTGTAGGCATCTCTTCTGATTTCTGTCTTCTGAGGCAGAGGTGCAGATGGCTTACCTGCGAGCTGGTCTCCTCTGCAACCAACACGAGCATTTGGACATATGCATGGTGCAGTTGTTACCATAAATTAAAGCCCTTTTCCTTCCCATTAGATGTACTGTGCAACTCCTAACCAGCAGTCAGAGGACAGGGTCTGCCCAACGTTACAGGCTGTCGTGCTACTGATATTTCTCTTTACTGCCATCCCCCTCTTCACCCAAGGACGTGAGAGTTGCAGGCACATGTCCAGATCAGAAGTCTCTGATGGTAAAGACTGTATCCTGCCTTAGCAGCACGTCCTTCATCAGGCAAGAAAAATGCTTTGGCTCCTCTAGGAAGTACCCTGCGGTTATTCCACACTGCTTCAGAGGGAATGGCGAGTTCACAGGGCCTCAGCGCTGGTGATGCCTGTACAAGAAGATGGTGCACATTTCAGAACAGGTAATGGATGTTTTTCTAGCATTTAAGTAAAAAAAAAAGGAAAAAATCCAAAAATAAAAGGTGTTGAATTTAGCAAATTGCATCCCTGTTAGTGCTGTGAGAAAATACCTTGGTCTGTACGACCGCAGCAATTAATACTGGGTGAGAGGCGTCACGAGACATCCTTGAGAAATGGAAAAAGGACCAAATAACTAATAAGCGTACAATTAGTTTAGGTACCTCTGAAGAGAGTATTCCCAGGAGGGAGGCAACTAAGTAAAATCCTCTTGCTAGTTGGAAACATTCATGCTGAGAAGGAAAGCTAGAGAGACACACCGACCGTGGCGGGGAAGGGCAGACCCTGCCAGGCGCGCGGCACGTAGGTGAATTCCTCTGCTGCTGTGGTCCTACACGGTTACCAAAGCAGAGCAGCAAACTGCTGCTCACCCTATCGTCCAAACATAAACATACGCAAAAATTTTAGGAACTAGTTTAAGGTTAATAAGGTTTGAATTATTTAGAAACCGCAACTGTGTTCTGCGTAGTTTAAGGACTTTATTTCTGTCTGGCTTCTAATTTTGCAATGCAACTTTCCACTCTCAAAACCGACTGCACCAACCGAACTTGAGTTTGGATGAATTACTCTGATATTGGCCCACGCGTAATGTATGCTAATGAAATATAAGTGTCCAGGTCAAAAGAGAAATATTTAATGGGGGTGTTTACCAGTTGGTGATGGAACAGAGAGCTCAGAATATACCAAGACAGAGTAGTTAGTGACTCTGTCATACACATAAATCAGCCACACTCCCTCTGCATCTCTAATTGTCTCCCTAAAAAGGTTTTAGTCAACCCCTTAAAATGATGATCACACAAATGCATTTTTATATCGCCTGTTTGCTTTTAGTTATGCAAATTTGTTCAAGAGAAACGATGTACTCAAAATGCTCTAAAATTTTTAAAACCTACAGATGTCTGTGGTGTGAGAACGTAAAAAAAAAAAAGTTAATGCTCTCCAGGCAGATAGGGGAATGTACTGATTTGGGGTTCAAGGCTGGTTCCAGTTATAAGTGAAATAGGGCAGTAACAGGGGTTGGGGAGAGTGACAGTATTATGGTCTGTCTTTATGGTATTCTTCAGGCATCCTGTTTCAGCAGTAGCTTACCGTGGATGTGAATTAAGTTAGATTGACTGAAGGCTGCTTTTGTTTCTGCAATTTTTTTTTAAATTATTATTCAATTAATTTCTTAAAAATCGTAAGTGGAATTAACTTTCCAGTGGCCACTTTGGAAAAGGTGAATTAACCCTCTGAATAACTTGGGTTTAGCAGTGGTGGCCAGAGCAATGATTAAACAGCTTTGGAAAATCCAGACCTTCCCTCTCCAGGTAACCGTTGTCTTTCACTGCTTGGGTATTCAGCAAGCAGCCACCACCCTGGGGTGCTGATCCTAGGCTTGGCCTCAGACGCCACGCGAACAGCGCTGCGCTTGACAAAGAGAAGATCAGTGTATGGTCTGTCACTGCTCGGGACGTACATCTTGGAAGAAATCTTGTTAGGCTTGGAGACTTGAAGATTAGGCATAAAGCTTTCAGTCAGGATCTTGTGTATTTGACCTTCACACTTGTCTTTCACAGCTGTCACTACAGCAGAGTCACAAGAATTAAACCGAGCGCGGCTGTGTCTGGAGAGGCAGGTAGGGGCAGACCGGGCGGACAGCTCTGCCCGCTTTCTCAAGGGGCATGTCCATGTCCACCAACCCAAGAGCACAGGGAGATGGATTTTACATCCGTCGGCACTCGCCCGTGTAGACGTACCGCTCTGCTGGATCTCAGCGCTGGAAGCCGAACTCGGCAGCATACCTGGAGGCTTGCCTGGCTGTCCGTGCTGAGCCGGCGCTCCGGCTTGGAAAGGGCCTCAGCGTACCTGGCACCTTCCACAAGCACTAAATTAGCACACAAATACTGAAGAAGGATGTAAAAATCAAAACTCTGAATATGATACAGTGATTTTATAGAGTTCTGCAGTGCCTTAAATCCACTACAGATCTCCTGATCGTGTCAGTGGGCGCTATATGGCCCATCGTTTGTCAGACCATTGAAATTCTGCGGCTTAGCACTTAGTCTTTTGGAAAACATCCTGCACGGTTTGATTTACAGCACTGTAGAGCTGATTAAAAAGTCACTCGTTAAAAAGGTATCTTTTATTATAATTGCTAAATATTTTTTGGTGTGGTTAGTAGGTTTCATCTTTAAAATGATGTATGTGTGCTGGCTCTTCTCCCGAGCCGTCGAGTCAGAGCCGCTGGCTGGTAGATTTGTGCTGAAGTGGCAGAGGCTTTGCAGGGCTTTGTGTTGTCATGTGCTTTCTTTTCTCAGGTAGAGAAATATCAGCATATTCTTGTGGGTAGAGTAGAATTTGGAAACCTGGCTTTCACTCCCAGGTACCGGTTTCCCCTCTGAACTGGGAGAAGCTGTTTAAGTTCTCCCCGAACCTTTCATAGTAGCTGAATCAGACCTGTCTCTCATAAACCATTCCAAGTCCTGTATAAAAAGCATCTAGGCAGTTGATGATGGTAGGATTTAATTTACCAAGCACTGTGAAACTGGTCTTCAAATAACAAAAGCTCTATGTTGGTGCAATGGCATACACACTCCTTATTGGTGTGCCTGTACCGTCTCCCTGATCTGGGAACCCTTTTTCTTCCTTCTCATCTTTATTTCTTGAAATGATGATTCTTCTGTGCTCCGTTCTTCTGCTTACGGTTAGATTCAGGGAAGGAAAATAGCTCTTAGTCCAGATTTTCTCGGTTCTGCGTATGTCCCCTGATTTATCAAAGCTCTTAGGATCCAGAATCTTTGTCCGGAGTGCCTGCTCGGATGTGAACGGTGTCCTGCTCAGCAAGATACTGAGACACCTACTCTTAGGCCAGTGCATCCTAAATATCAAAATCAGCAGTTTCTGGTTTTCATTGTCGTCATCATCAAGCAGTTTCTGTGGCAAGGCAGTAAGCTGCATCAGGGAACAGGTTGAATTAAAGAAAAAAAAACCTAACTGGGGACAAAAACTGCTTATGAGAGAGATGCCACTGCAGTGAGTTGGTGCTTGTGCTACACGGATGGAGACTGGGTAGGTGGGGAGAACCACAAGATGATGACGCTCATTGGAAACACAAATCCAGCCAGGACCATGACTGCTGGACAGATGTGGAGAGCAACGGGGATCCGTTACAGATGTGCTGGAGGGAGCCGTGTGGCGATCCGCTGTGCGAAGCACGGACGAGGTCTGAGGGCAAGCAGGAGAAGGAGGAAACTGGCCTGTTTGGTAGGACAGAATCTGGGTTTCTAAGCAGGTTTCATGTCAGGAGACATCCCTGAAGAAGCAGTTTCATAGCTGAGCTGGTATTCTTATCTCAAGTCTTGACTTGAAGTCTGCAGTCAGTCCTACAATATCATCTTCAGAGTAAGATACTGCTTTTCTAGCAGAACAAAAGAACCATTAATGACACCAATTAACCAGTGTAATTCTCATTTATACCTCTTTATTACCTTCCACACACAGTATGTGATACATTATACATCCCATTAATTGTTAACATACACGCAAGTGAAGATCTTTTATTATACTGGGTCATCTATCATTGATACAGAGATATAGATATTTTATAGCTGAGCCAACTAACACTACTGTAGAGCAGAATCTATAACCATTTTC
Organism: Psophia crepitans; assembly: GCA_013399095.1. Classification (NCBI taxonomy): domain Eukaryota; kingdom Metazoa; phylum Chordata; class Aves; order Gruiformes; family Psophiidae; genus Psophia; species Psophia crepitans. The sequence goes on along the minus strand of VWZZ01003149.1, from coordinate 291,333 downwards.
ACATCAAATCTGATTGTGTTATTAAGCCCTTTAGAAGCGCTTAGTATGTAATTTGGCCTCCTCCCAGAAGGTATTTTAGAGAGGGGAACAAAAGAGTGGAATTTGGGGTAAGCTGTATTCATTTTGTGTTTTGTAAAAAATATTGAAATTATTTTTACCATTTTAAAGCTCAGAGGTGGAGCACTGTTCTGTTGCGCTGTAAATTCCACTTACCTGACAAGCATAATAGTTTTCTTTTTAATTAACTGAAAACAGAGAGGAATTAGTGAAGGGGCAGTATTTAAAGGAAGTTTAGGTGGGAATTCTTTTTTAAAATGCCAATCATTGTGCATTTTCAAAGGATAGAAAAATCAAAACTGTAATGCAGTAGGTAGAGCACGCTTTGCTTATTCCCAGCAGAACTCCAGCTACCAATGGGCGACGTGTTGCCCACAACTATTGATGTTATTTAATGACAATGGCATAAACGTGGTTTCGATACACAGCTCGTATGGCTGCTCTTGCATACTCTGATCTTAAACTCCAAATGCATTTTTCTCTCTTCTTGCTTTGTAAGGCACCTCCACAGCCAACAGAAAAATTGTTTGCTCTCTAGAGGAAACACAAAATTACATACAGAGGCTGCGTATTTTCTAGCTCTGACCTCAGATTTGATTCCTGGTTTCTCGTGGTATGCGCAGTTACACCCGCAAGCCTCGCGTGCGGCACTCCTGGTCTCGGGGCTTGAAGCCCCGGTGGCCCCCGCAGCAGCCTGGGCAGAGGGGCACGTCAGTGCGGCGAAGGGGCTCTGCACGTGCTCCTTGCTACCTCCGCTGCCAGCCATCGTGTCCCCACCCAGGCTGGAGCTCAGCTGCCCGAACGCTCATCCTCCATGCTGGGATTTGGGAGCCCTGACTAACGGCACCGTCTCCCAGCCAGGACGGATGCGCGGCTGCCAGTCTCCCAGGGAGCTGCAGCAACGGGGCACTCATGCAGAATGATTTTTGGAAGCAGCTGCTAACAGCATCGCTCCTCTGCTGAGCCTGGAGACGGAGCGAGTGCTTTTCTTCTGCTTTGTTCTCGAGAAGCATCAGTTAACAGCACCTTCCCAGACAGAAGCGGGACCTGCTTCTTAGAAACCTAGCAGAAACAAATTTTTACATTTGAGCTTGTATCTGCAGTGAACAGCAGCGTTGCCAGTTCCCTGCTCACGGCTGAGACATCAAGAGCGCTGATCCACCGAGGCCTGCAGTAAAAAGCTGAAACACGACGGAGTTTAGCAAAGAGATGGTGCTGGCAGGTAACGGGAACCAGAGCAACTGCCTCCTGGTTGAGATGGGTGTCTGTGTCTGTGCTCTTCCAGTGGTTAAAGCAAATCAGACCTCTTTTCTTGAGCCCAGAGAGGATGGAGCAGGTGTTTGGGCTGATCGGTGTGTGTCCTGCCTGAAAATTTCCTTTGGAGTCGCTGTCAGTGGTTGCTGCCCCTGCCAGCACCGGGGGGCCGTAGGGGGCCGTACGGCCGGGGGCCGTAGCGGTGGGTTGGTGGGCTTGCTGGGCTGAACTGCAGCCTGAACCTGGAGAAGACGGCGGCAATTTTGTCAGGGACGGGAATTAAACAGAGGAGGAAGGGGACACCGTCACAGTGCCTCAGGAGGACGGGCTGCCCAGCTGTGCCTGGCAACACCACAGGGCGTGTGATTCTTTAAATAAATGCTTGCTTTAGGCCAGTGGACTCTGTCAGTAATCTGGCGCTTACATTTAACCTTTCCTAAAGAGAATCTCTGCAGGTGATTATGAACCTTGATCTCAGTGGTGCCTGTGTGATGGTTCCTCTGTGCCATGCACAGATGAAGGACACTGAGCAGGTCCATCCCTGGCCACGGGCTGAAGCAGTGACGGATGAGAAAGCAGACCTCCATCTCCTCTGCGCAGCTCCAGCCACTGGGCAAAGCTCGTCTGCACCCAGTCAGCTGCCACACAGAGCTGCAAAATCTCTGCCTGCTACGTGTGTTACTTGTTCACTCACATACACGTCTACTGCATAATAATATTTAAAGGAAAGCATCTGTGCATCTGCTGTGCTGACTTGTACTTCTAGTACTGTATTTCTGCTTTAGGCATAATTCACAGAATCTGGTGCTTGGGAAATGTAGGACCTGAGAAATAGTGCAGTCCGCGTCTGCTGTTGGAAATCTCGGTAATTCCTCGCCCAGCACTTTGTCCCCGGGTCCCATCCTGCCGAGCAGGGCGCGGGCAGCTTGTGCCCACCTTTTGTAGGCAGCACCCACAGCTTTGGCTGGAGCTGGCACAACCTGAGCATGACGGGTCCCAGAAAATTGTTTCACACTATTCTAAATCCAGCTTCCATTATCTATATTCCTTAATTAGAGCAAATGAATACTAATTATTCATGGCTAGTATTTTATCAAAATGAATGGCAGCAGCAGTTGGAGACTTTGCCTGTTAGACTTATATCTGTTATATACAAAATGTTGATATATTGACTCCATGTGAGCTATTCTGGTGTACATTTAGAATGGAAGTGATTTGAGGCTAATGCGGTGTCAGTAAACAGTTAAAGATGGGTGACTGGGTGGTTGATGACCCTACATAGGAAGTGTGATGTTAGAGGGAGAAGGGGCTTGCATTAGCGTAGCCCCTACAATAAGTGTGTGCTAAATCGTAGTTAAGTTCACAGGAGCTTACTGTTCGAATAACTCCCCAAAACATGGCTAGTTTTCGTTGTCTTCATTTTCTATGACTGGACTTCGTTGTTAGTCAACACTGAAAATTCAGGTAATTGACACCTGACAAAACTGATGTAGTCCCTGACTGCTGGAAATAGGAATTAAGAAGTGCTGGTATCATACACAGAGAGTAAGACCAATAAACCTATTTGTTCCTGTCTGGCACATCCATATGTACCTACCCATTTAATCTTCAATTATCAGTGTTTTCATAATTAATCTATCATGAAAATAGGTTCTCAGGTAAAAATTCCACATAAATTACATTTTCTGTAATGATATGGGATGTAAGATTTTCCTCAAAAAATTATGATGTGTTTTTCTAATCATACCTTGTACTCCATCTGGGCTTTTTAGGTGACTTATCAGACCACTACGGGTACATTCTTGATAATTTTGTCACCTCCAGTAAAAGAGAGAGGAAACTAGGCTGGAGATAAGTTTCTCCAGTTATCCTGGTTCTGTACTGAGATACCTGAGAGCCTCAGAGTGGCTTGTGTGAGTTGATGCTGAAGAGCAGAACTCTTACATTGAAATCACAGTTTAATATTCCGTAACCGCGAGGCAGCCTGCCCTGCTGAAGAAAGCCTAATAATCCCTTTAAGATTCTTTTAAGAAAGTGTTTAGCACTTCACAAAAATCCAGTTTCCTTTGCTGTGGTGTTGGTTGTGCAGCGTCATTTTTAGAAGGGGCGTTAAGGTTCTAAGACAGAAGAATATTCCTAGGGAGACCTTTACAAGTGCCTAAATCGGTAACGTGATTAACGGTCAGACTTTAGCAGGCTACTGATTTAACGTAAGTTTAGATCTTACTCAAGTTTGCTCAAGGCTTGTTCAGACTCCCATGAAGTGATTTTTGTATGCTATAGGCTGTGCAGTCGAACAGTTGCAATATGGATTCATATAGGGATATAAGGCAAATTACAGAATACTAAAATGAAGAAGGAATGTCGTTATGAGAGGGTGGGTGTGTTCTATAAGAGTACATACCTTTCCCTTTAAACATAGCGTGCATGAAGACAGTCTTGGATTTCACTGAAAACCATACTTACGGTAGTTCTGCTGAAGGCAGGAATGCAGTACCGAAGAGTGGCGCTGCGTGTGAAGGACGTGCATTTGGTGGCGCTGGGAGTTAATGTGCGTCGTCGAATAAGAAGGGGTCTAAGGGTTTATTTTAGCCTGCCTTTATTTCCCTTTTCTTTCTTTGTCACAAGGACTAAACTTCTCCAGGCTAGACACACCGTTTCTTTAGCAAGGAAGTGTAAAGATCATCTTAATTTGTGATGTTATTTTTGGGCTGGTAGAGTTCACAGCAGCGCTAATTCTCGTTCCTAATATTAATCCTGAAGTTCCCATTATTCCCAGTTACACGTTTTAAGCCGCTCACAATTCTTCCTTTTCTTTTCTTTACATCTTTCTGTAGAAAATAATTGTAGGAGATATCCCACCCTTCCTCTCTTATCTGTCCCTTGGCTGCACTTGCCATGTGCTCAAAAATCTTTCTACGGACATTGTTTGTCCCCCTCCCCGGTGCGCCATGCTGGCTGCTGCTGTGCAAATCCTCTCTGCCATGTCAGCATCGGGCCGGCGCTGAGGTCCTTCAGGCTGCCCTGCGCTGCTCAGCCGAGCCGGTAGCGTCCAGGCTCTGTGACTGTAACCCTTTTTGGTGTCTTCTGTCCTCCTCACTCAACTACACCGTAAGCCTTTGTCTCACTTGCTTAACTTCAGCTCCATTCTATTGTTAACCGTGTTCTGTCTTTTAATTACTTTATACCTTATTTTATTTTTTTTATTTCAAATTCAGAGCATTTATTGTAATGAATTAAAAGACAATGATACCAAACCATAATTTGCTGATAAATGTAGCATAAATAAAAAAGCTTAAACTTCCAGATTAAATCCTTCATTCCAGTTTCTTGCTCGGCTCTAGTCTCTGGGAGGCACAGACACACCAGCAGCTCTGAAATTGTTCCCAGAAGGGCTGACTGCAGAAGTAACACAGTTCCCAGAAGAACTGGGCACAGAAGTAACATCCTTTTATTCCCACTTACTTGCTTTTAATCATTTCTGTATTTTAGGGATGTGGGTTATAAAGATCAAGCAGTAAATCCTTGCTGAGCTGAAAATACCAGGACTTGCAGTCTCCATGCGCTCTGTCCTAACCAAACAGCACCGGCTGGAGGGAACCTGGACTGACCCGTTCTTCCTCCTACCATCCTCTCCCTCCCCTGTGCCACGGAGACTCCAGGCTGCCAAGGTGGAAGCTGTGAAAGAGACTGAGCTTGTGGTGTTTGCTAAGAGCTGGCTAGCGATGCATTTTGATAACAGAATGAGATATGGGGAAAGGTGCTGTGGGCTCTGAGGCTCCCCTAGCTGGGGGGGCTGCAGCTGGGCAGGCTGCTGGGTTTGCCGGAGCAAGGCGGGCCGGGCAGCTCGGGAGCTCCGGAGACCCGGTGTGCTCAAGCTTTGCGAACTAGAACCATTGCACTTCCTTTCCCTCTTTGGTTTTGGGGTTTTTTTCTGAGCAATATCCTACAGATTTCCCACTGGCCATTAAGAGTTGCCCCCCTTTAAACTAAAGCAAGCAATAAAGCCTGCGTTACTGTTACGTCAGTGTCTAGTGAGTCTGTGAGCAGCCTTTGTTATTTCCACATACCTGTAAAATCAGCCCAAGCCACGTTCAGTACCATTTTTGTGAAACTTCCCGTGCCCCTCGATAGTTACACGGGGGTCAGGATTAGCTGCTTTTAAAACGTGTAATGGCTCTGCAAAGAGGGGAATGGGTTGGGAATGTGTCATTTGAGATTTTGATAAAAAAACCTAATGGGAAATTGGTCCGTGAGCCAACTTGAACGAGCTAGAAACGTAATATGAACAAAGATCAGCAAAGCTCCTCAGGTTGCCCAGAAGTATTAAGTGTTTCATTTGTGAAATCCCCAAAGTCTGCCAACGCTTGAAAGCTTGGCATGATGCAGAAGGTGCGCTTGCTAAGGCAGGGTTAGCACAGATGGGAGCCAAAGAACTGAGAACATTTTTTGTCCCCATCTGATGAATCTTAAGGCTCCATTTTGCAGGTGGATTCCAAAATAAGGTAGCAGGTGGCACATTTAAGGATTTCAAAGGAAACCTGCAGTTTTACTGAAGAAAGGTGATAAAATTCCAGAAGGGACCTGCATTTGCAGCAAGATCTTTAAGCCACATTTTATATCCTGTTCACCATCTAGAAGATTATTTAACCAGAGGTCAATAGCCCTGGTCCCCGTGGATGTTGTGATTCATTGTCCGTAGTCAGCGTAAAGAAGCTCTTGTTGTGCGCGACTCTCCCATCCCCTGCCAACGGGGTATCCGGCAGGAGACAAGACAACTGTGAGCCGCCCGGCCAGAGCTGGTTTTCAATTAGTTACGTCAGAAATATCGGGAGGAAACGCAGGTTGAAAATGGACACGCTGAGTTTAAAAAACCCAATGAGCTGATTATTTAGCGAACAAAGCAACTGCTTGGATTCCACATCAGCATCTCCTGCATTGGAAAGAAAGACGTTTCTTTTTTTCCCCATCAAGCGATGGCGGGTTTTGGTGGCTCGGACCCTCGCTTTTCAGAGTGGTGTGTGCAGGTGAAGTTTTCATATGTGAGAGAACCCCTGAAGTCTAATAGAAACCTTTTAAGTAATTCTTACAAAGCTCTAATCTCTCAAAAGCTCCCGTGTTCTTCTCCTCTGTTCTTATTTAATTTTTAATAAGAACAATTCCATGCAGCTCTAAAGCATGGCTCAATTAAGAAATATTCCTACCAGGCATCTTTGAAATCTTCGAAGGTTTTTTCCTTTTTTCTTTTTCTTTTTTGTTTTTGGAGTTTTTTTGTTTTGGTTTGGGGTTTTTTTGCTTTACCCCTACAAACCTCCATCTTGGCTGGCTGAAGGTTGGAGAAGGGGTTTCTCTTTAATTGCAAGCTCCGCTTCACACTGTTATTTACAAGTAGACCAAATAACTTTCAAAGTCTCATATTTTATGCTCCAAGGAGACCATCGAACGCATTAGTGCTGTAGGATCTTTGATCTAATTCCCTAGACATTATCTGTCCAAAAAGTATCTGTAGGTCATAAGAAGTAATTAAAAAAAAAAAAAGTCTGAATCAAAATTTTAAGCCCAGGTATTTTACAGTAATCAAACCCTAACTGCTTTATGATTCCCTTTTATTTTCATAGTGTATGGCACTCTTCTTGCTGCTCTGGTTAAGCTTGTATCAGCATTTCCATTATAAAATGCTGCTTTCAGGGGTTTATAACTTAGCTGCAAAAATTTACTCTGAGTTTAAGACGGCATTATGACCTTTCTGGAAAATCATGTTTGCGTAAAAGACGTGTCTGCCAATATGTGTAAAATTTTTGGAAACTTATTTTGGACTTTCAAAGCAGATTGCGATGGTGGTGTCTCATCAGAATATGTATTGTTAATGATGAGAGAAGTAAACTGTGCCTGAAGCCATCTCACACACCGGTTGTGGCAGGTTTCCTTTTCTGGTCCGGTGTTTACTGAAGTCACCCTGACTTCTCACAGCTGGACGGGAAAGAGGTCTCAGACAGACACCCTCATCTAGCTGTGGACCTCCTTACTTTTCCTTTCCCCAGTGTCCCCACAGAACAGCCAGTGTGATGTCACACGAGATCTCATTTTGGATGGTTATAGACTCCTTGTACTTACATCATTTGTAGTTGTTTCATCCCAATTGAGCTGGCTGAATTCAGGGTAAATAATTGCGTTCTGCCTATTAGAAGGGCTGGTGAGCGTTCGATGTGATGCAGACTCTGTCTTCGCTTCCTACGTCTGGATGGAGTTGAGATGGGTTGTTACTTTCTGTGCAGCTGACGGTTTCGATGGTTACGTGTCAGCGCTGACCTGATGTCTATAAAATGCCTTGATGTGTTATCCAGAGCATGAAAAATATAAAAGAACATATGTATTTACCTGTTGCAGAGCAGTTCTGCTCTATAAAAAGGAAGCAATATACTTTTTACAGTGTTCTAGAAATATTTTCTTTAAAAAGAAGTGGCTAACAGCCTTTTTTAGGGGAGGGGAAAGCCTGAATGGCGTTTTCTAACCTAAACTCCACCAAATCCAGCGAAGAATGACTTGTCAGTCTCTGGTTTGAGGGGTGGGGGGTGTCTTGCCTGCCTTTTCAGGAGGTGGTGGGAGAAGGGCTGTAGGCACCCCTCAGCGCTCCGAAACGTTTGGCTTTTGTTACTCCCCGCCGAGCTATTTCGCTCACCCTTCTGGTTGTGTTTCTTTATCATTTTCTCATGTTTTGTTTTCAGGGTTGGTTTTTTTTTTGAAAACTTGAAGGTAAATGGCAAAATGCCACGAAGCATTGAGATTTAATTTTCTGCGTTCCATTTTTTTGTGTGCTTGTATCTTAATGAGAAGCAGCTACACGAGTTATCTCCCCAGCCCCCTGAGTTCTTCCATACAGACTTTGCTAAGCTGCACTTTTGGGATAAGATCTTTCCATTTGTGCAAATATTTTGAAGACAATGGCCAGCTGCTATCAGGTGTGGCCCTCCTCTTTTACTCATTACAAATAACAACATAAATTCAGTGTCTGCCAGACTCCTTTAGGCACCTTTAAGGAAAAACGACAGACACTAACAAGGAGGACAAGCAGGGGATGCCTTCTAGTGCTCGGGCTGGGGCAGGTGGGGAGTCACTGGTGCTGAGAACCTGGGTACCCCTTCGTCACCCATCAGTACGGCTCCAAAACATCGCATGGTGGAAAAGGAAGCTTGCCAAGGGCTCTGGGGAGCAAAGAGGTGGAGGGCAATAAAATACCAAAAAGGGAGGAATTAGGAGTGAGCAAAAGTTGTGATTCAAAGCAGCAAACTCTAACTCCATAGATATCTGCAGCCTGCTGTGCCGTTAAGGTTTTCACAGAGGAATGTTTTTTTGCAGTTTGGAGATTTTGGTGATTCTTGCCCTCATGCTGCCCCGCTTTCCCACCGCCCTGGCCGTGCACCTGCAGCGACCCGCGCTGTACCGGGCTGGGGGTCTCCTGCAGGCACCCATTGCTTTTACTTTGTAAATCAACCCACTGGTTGATTTACAGATCCCTGGTGACACCAATGGATTTGAAACTCTTCTGCAATAACTGCGTGCTGGCTTAGTTATTTTTATGGGGGTTTGGATTTTTTCGTCTTTTGTTTTTTACAATCAAATTGATTTAACACAACAGGGGATTGACCGTCTGGGGATACAGGAGGGCTCTGTGACAGGCCATCTCATTGCAAACCATTTAGTTGTTAAGGACCAATGCCAAAGCATTAGCCTAGCTGAGAATGAGGAAAAATCATCAAACTGACAAAACCACTTTTAACTAGGACAGGAGAAAGAACACAGGCAATCAGATCTACTCTGGCAAGTTTGAAAAAGGCAGAGTCTCTCAAAAAAGGAGAGAGAAACCAGAAGACAAAGCTTCTCCTGGAAAGTCTGAAGAAAGTAAGGAGGCTTTTTCTCCCCCCTCCACCAGGGGATTTAGGTACTCTAGGTGCATGTAGAGGTTACTGGTTTAAAATCTTTTTTTCTCCTAAATGCTAAGTTTCGACTGTTTAACCAGCTTTATTCTTCTAAGAATGGCGCCTAAGAATCACACTCCACTTGCCAAAATCTCCTGAAAAGAAGAAACTTAAGTTAGTTTGCCAAGAACAGTTGATTCATAGTGTGCTGTATCCCAAGACCAGTCATGGAATAGTTGTGAAATCTCATCCTCGCTGAAGAAGCAGTAGCCTAAATCCGGACTGTACCTGCAGCCTGTGGGGATGATTTCTGTCTCAGCGGTACTCCAACCCCTTGGCCTGCATATGCCAACTTGTGCAGGGCATCGAATGCTAATGGGTCCCTCTTCATGATTAAGCTCAAGATGAATTTTCAGTAGTGGTCTGGTAGTTGTGTTTGATTTTATTTATTTTATTTTTTTTAAGTTTGATAAAATTTAACGTGTCATAAGGACTGAAAACGGTTCAAACTAATTTGCAATTAAAAACAAAACACAACAAACCCCAAAAACTTGCAGTTCCACAATACCTCAGTACCCCCTCTAGTTTGCTTGCTCTAAAGAGATATTTATTACACCAGGAAAAGGAGCCAGAAGCCTTTCTGTCATTAGTGAATAATGCTGCATGGCTCCCTTGTGGCACGAATGCCAGATTATGCAACGCAGGATAGTTATTGTCTCTAAACATAGCATTGTTTGGTATAGAAGTGTCTTTGGAATAACAAATTTTCTCTTATGGACGTTAATATTATACTTTAATAAGGCCAAAATAACTGCAACAAATCTCAGATTTAGCTAAAGGGCATGCATTGTAAATTCAAGTTTGTTACTCTCACTTTCATAACTCACTGGAACCGTCCACTTGGTGACCCTGATTTACTTATCCTTGTCTTATTAGAAGTAGTACAAATACGTTGTAGTATTTTGCTCTGAAGTGGCAAACCCCCGTACTTAGCACTGCGTAAAACCTTCCCGTTGTTTAATGCTTTCTGTCAGACTACCACATTCCTCCTGCGTAATGGAACCGGCACCCACAGCTAGTGGGGCTGCGGATTACGGAGCAGTTCATCACTCAGACTCTCCAGCATATGATAGTACTGCAAATATTTATATTAGCAGCTTTTGTGCCTGACTGTAAAGATTAGAGATCTTAGAGGGAGTACTGAAGGAATTACAGCTCCGAGGCGTGGAGGGGGGCACAGAGGATGGATCTTTCCTGTGAAACTCCAAGCTTTCTTCTTTTTTCAGGGAAAGAAAAAGCATCCTCTAAAAGTGCTTCCAGTTCTGCAAGTCCCCATGCCCCGCTGCGAGCATCGTGAGCGTGTTGCTTGGCAGGTCACGATTTGGTTGGGGTGCGATCGCGTTTGCCTGCTAGTTGAAGTGGTGAAAGGTGTCCTTGACTCAAACTGAAGGAATTCTGGTGAGGAAGTAAAGGCAGGTTTTGTTCTTGGTGTTTTGTGTTTTTTCAACACAGGCAGCGCAGTGCTAACACCATCCACTATTGTCAGCACAAATACGAGCCCTTGTTTTCATCGGGAGGTAACCTACTTTTAAAAGAGCACCTTGAGTGCTGAATTTTATATTACCTAGAGAAAATCAAGGGGGAAGAGAAGCTCATCTGCTATTTCAGTGAGACGGCGAGTGGGTATATTTGGTACAGAGAGGAAAGGGGGCTGTGGCCAGCTCTGGAGAGGGGACAATGCTGTCCTGTATTTCTGTGACAAAAGGAACTGTGCGTATTTGTGGCAGACCTTTGGTGGGCTGTGTGCGCTGTATGGACTCCTGCTTCCTCAATAACTATCTGTGCTCTAAGACCCTCCTGCCTTAGGCCACAAGCGGGGTGCCGGGGGCAGTTCGGTGCAGCGTGAGGGGCGAGCAGCCGGCAAACGGGAAGAATGCCCTGGTGCAGAGGTCAGGGGCGCTGGGCCCGTGACACATCCTGCTCCTCGGCAGTGACTGCGACACCCAGGTTCCGCGGACGTATCGGAAATCTCCTTACTTGTTTTTCCAGGCTGTTAAACTGACACAGAATTATGAAGGCAGCGTGAACCCTTTTTTTAGGAAGCAAACATGCAAGTGGCATCTTCGTTATGAAATTAAAGGGTGTTACCCAAAGGAAAACCCGCGTCCCGTCCGAGCAGCCTGTCTCTTAAGGGACGCTGGGAGGCCTGGCAGCTCTGTGTGTGTGCAGAGAGACACACCAGCCTTGCTGGTGTCCACGTGAGACTCTCGTGTGGCTGAACCGGACTGTGCTGGGGAGAAAATGGAGGTGTGAAACCTACCTCCTCTTCCCGCAGACACTCCATCCCTTATCTTATGAGATCCAAGCAGTAATTTGCAAATGTGGAATTTTATGCCTGCAAAATTAATGTTAGGTGGAAACATCACGACCATTACCTTATAGTCGATGAGAGCGCCTGTGTCTGGGAGGGGAGAATGCAGGCAGCTGGCAGCCTGTGCCGTTGCTGCTTTGAAGCAGTCTGTGAAGCAGGCTCCGTTTGGCCCTTTCCTGGGATGCTCTGAGCTCAGTGGGTGTGTGAGAGATGTGCCTGCAAATCTGAGGCTCCCTTTGAATTTTGAGTGTTTTACTTTATGCTCCGGCTTACTTCTGATAGCCATCCATGAGTCACTCGTTAGTACATATAGCAGTTATCAGATGCCACAGGAGCATGAAAAATTTCCAGTCTAATAAACACTATCGTAACTGTCACCTCTTTATGATGTGCAGAAGGATATGTGCACGGGATTGCCGGCTTTTCGTCTGCACAAAGTCTGACACCCTTCTCCAGGGATCTCAGTTTTTCATAAAACTGTCCTCCCCGTGAGTTAGCTCAGCAAAGTCAAGACAGGTACTATGTCCCACAAGAACCTGATGGTCTGCTCATCTCTGCACGGAGAAGCCGTAGGATCAAGGTTAATGTGCTGCTTTTGAGTTCTGCTCTTTAAACTGATCAGACAAAATGATCTGGTAATAGCATAGGATTTCTGATGTTAGGCTGTTCTTTTTTTCCTAACGTTGAAATAGAGAATATACCATCCTTGAGACAAGATGCACCCAAAGTTCATGAAAAATGCAAGCACTTAGGAAAGGTTTTTAAAGCAAGGTTATTAAGAGCTGGTTCATCAGATGAGAAGAGTTTCCTAAAAGTAGGGACTGACCATTATGAGGCAGCAAAAGGAATTCCAGAGGAAATGTGAAAAGTGTGGATGCAGCCACCCCTGGAAATGCAGCTGCAGTGCAGGCACAATCTGTGGATAGAGGAGAGAGCTTTGGCCAGAGTGGCAGGACAGGAAAATAATAATCTTTAAATATCTTACATCATCTCAACCTGCCGTTGAACCTTCCCTGCTGGAGAAGTGCAAAATAACTACAGTAAACTTGAGTAACCAAAACCGAAGATCTTATGATCCCAGTGTGATTGTGTGGTCCACAGATAAATCTCGATCATTCTCCCCTCTGTAGAAATATAAAAAGTCTCTGGAAAAACTGTCTTCAGCTTTATCAGCACAGAATCCTGCTCATACCTTATTTGACTCCTACATAGCTACAAGAGCAAACACCAGGATCTGCAGTCATCGTCACATGAATTGTAAAGCTGGATGTAAACTTGGCAATACACAATTTAAGGTAGCAACAGAGTTTAGCAGAACACATAGGTAAGTATGCAGGTGTGTATGTGTGTACCCATGTTAAGCCTGAGTTGAAGAGAATCCTGGAATATAATAGATTTTAATTTATGTGCGCCTTATCAACAGATCTATCAATCAATCAGTCCTGCTTTTTATATTCTTTTGTTGCATCTGGAAGACATAAAAATAGCAGGTTAAAATACTAATGCTCACTGCCAACATCTCAAAACTCTAAGGGACTGTCTTTCAAAATAAAACTGTGGCCATTCCCTGTGGGTGGTGCCCGTACTCATACTCCCATTTCTTCAGCACAGCGTTTGGGGACAGCTTCACAGGACATCCCAGTAAGCAGCATGACCCAGCTGAAAATACTAGTTAGTTGAAAAACTCACTTCAAAAATACTTATCAATGGCTTACTGTAGAGCTAGAGAGATGTATTAAGTGGGTTTCTGTAGGTCTGGTGATATTTCATTAAAGATCTGTGTGATGGACCAGAGAGAGTGCTTATTACCGTTCCAAATGACACAAACTGAGAAGGGTTGTGATTATGTTGGAAGACTGGATTAGAATTCAAAGTGATATGAGCAGGGGAAATAACCTGAAGAAAAGGATGCGGTTCAGGAAAGACAAATTCAAGGTCCTGTATAATAATCAGCTGAGCCAAAAGAGGGTAAGGCAGCAGCTGCTTCATAGCAGGTTCCACAAGTCAATCGACTGAGCACGAGGTGACTGAGCCACCAACGCCGGGCTGTGGCAAGCAACTGAAGTGCGTGAAGATGACCATGACCACGGGAACGTGACGTGGGAAACAACCCCCCGTTCTGTCCAGTGCTGCTCAACTACCTCTGCTTTGGGCACTGCAGGTTGTGCAATGTGGAAAGCTGGCTGAAGAGCCCAAAAGAAGAGCTCAGGGAGAAAGACTGGAGAAATCTAGAGTATGGGGAAAGATGGAATAAATTAGGGTGGCTTTGCCAGAAGTTCAGCATCTGAAAGGTCCTTTTCCACAGCATCTGCCTGCTGCTCCTCTCCCTCTACCCCCCACCCCTCTCTTTCTTTTCTCCTCACTTTTCCACAGATAAAGGTGGCAGTTTGCTGCTGGGAAGGCTGGAGTCTCTTCCCAGTGAAGAAAAAGTCGACAAAAACAAAAGAAGGGAAATGGTGCTTCTGTCGCCACTCCCAAGAGCGCTTTTTTTTTTTTTAAAGGTAAGGCAAACCGTGGCTTCTGGCTTGTGCGCATCCAATAGTTCGTTCCCTTTGGCTGCGCTGCTTTCCAAGTCCTCTCAGCAGCTGAAGTTTGGCTCTAGAACTGGATTTTAAGATAACAGTTGATAATTTTATGACCTACAATAACATTCGTGATTGCACACATTAAAAGGCAGGCAGCCTCATCTCGTGCTTCTAGATTTTAGAAGGGCATTAGAGAGCAATAATCTTCCTGTTCAGGCCGTTACACTCTCATGTCGAGGTTCACACCAGAGGTCCAGGCAGTGCCCTCTCTGCAGGGCCAGGGGCTGAGCGTGGGGGCACCACGTCCTGCCCTAGACACCCCTCAGCCACGGCTCAGACTTCCTCGGCCAAACCTGGCGGGATGGATTTTCCTTCTAGGAATTTACCCTTCCCGCGGGTTTGATGGCTACAGCCGCTCAGCACGACAGACGCCTTCCTCTTCGCGCCAGAATGAGCTGGAAGGGCTGATGGCACGGTGTAATAAGCTGTACGGGTCTGGATTAGTATGTACAGAAGAGCTTGCATGGTGTTAGATAACAGTATTTCATGACCTGTACACTGAAAAAGCAGGGACCGACTACAAGTTATTTTAAGTTCTAATTTAGTGTTCCAAATGAATATGAAACTATTTTGGAATATCAATACACTTTTTAATTTAAACAAATCTAATTATACTAAATTAAAGATTTATTTAGCTAACTTGGTAATGTTAAATGCTTAAATATTTTAGATGTCCGAGATAAACATAATAAAATGACTCTGTTTAATCTACAAATTAATCCAAAAAAATAAATTGCATTTTAATTACATTGATAATGATCAAGCCCAAGTATGACTGGCATATTCCTTCCCCGAAACAGCCAAAAGGCAGAGAGAAGCAAACACTGTGGGCCAGATTCAGTTTGTTCCTTACACCACTGGCCGTTCTGAATAATTCCACTAAGTTCTGTACATGCATTTCTAACTTATACTAATCTAGCTGAGCAGAATATGGCTTTGTACCTGAAACTGGTCCAGCGCATTCCTGCGCTGAGGATGACTCCCATAATGAAAATCTGTCTTGCAAATGACTCATTGTAAGACGACTGTGCTGAAGATGTTGAAAATCAGGATGATGCATGTGAAAATGAAATTAATCAATATGAAGATGAGGATCAGCAGTCTATCACAGCAGAGCTGTTTGATAATAATGGAACTGAGGAAACAGGCACTGCTAGGGAAACACGTGAAATTGCAAGAAATGTCAGTGATAATAATGGATTAGTAGCTATTTCCAGAACCCGAAGAGGCTGAGTTTGGGGACAAAGAAAGGTGTGCTGGGAAGCTGTGACCCCTGTAACAGTCCCAGATTTTGGGAAAACTTGGTGATGTAAATACAAGTCCAAAAAGAAGCCCAGTTATTCCATCTCTGTCTGTAGTTACTCTAACTGTGCATTCAGGTAGTTGTCAGGCTGGGTAATTTCTTATGCAAATGGATGTTTGAGAATGTTCAGCAGACACATCCAGCCTGGGTACAGCAGTGGGCTACTGCACGTGCAAACTGGCTGGTTCTGTCCTACCTCTCTTTGTCCCAGAACTTAAAAGAAAAACTGTGAGGTGGTGAATTTGGTGTTATGAAAGGGCAGGAGAGCGTTCATCCTTGCTCCTGGGTTAAAGCAACAGTAAGCCAGGCCTGTCCAACGGGCTTGTACCTTTACAAAGAGATGAAGTGGTTACTCTTTACTACCTGTAACTATAATTTCTGAACCCACAGCTGCTTTCATAGGCTCTTCTTTCCTCTGTGTTTCTTACAGCATGCATTTTTTGTGGCATTTCTCAGGAGTTTTGTCATACTGGTGCTGGTTGGTAGCCCTGTCTGGGGTCTGGCTTGGAGGTGAAGCAGTGGGTTTGACCTTAGCACTGTTTGATCCATGCATACTTAAGTTACCACGTCGTGCAGTAATATTACAAGGGAAGTGAACAGCGGTCAGAGATACTGCTGCCCTTGGTAGGTCTCTGCAGTGGACACCCTCTCTGGCTTTGGAGTTCATCCCTTCATTTGATATGTAAAACTTCCAGTTTGCTGATTATTGGGACACTGAAGTTTAACTGTCTAATAATGGTTTTATAAGCTGAAGTTTATTTGCTGCATTTTGCAAACCCATTGTGGATTATAATCTGTGGGGCTTGGGGACCACAACTTGAAAATCACTTGAGGAGAAGCGAGTAGAGAATAGAGACTGGTGCATCCAAGCCTGACATCTCCTGTTTTAATACATCCTTACCAGTTTAGAGAACTTATGCGTGTGTTATGTTGTATTGTTGTATTGGCATACTGACTGATACGTGGCAAAGGCTCCTTGGAGGCCTGGGATGGATGCTTTCTTAGTGCATTGTATAAATCTAAATAAATATATATCACAGATAAGTGATTGGTGACAGAGCTCAAGTAGCACTGAATTAAATTTCATTCCAAATGAAATTCATTTGTAGACTCGAAAGAAGGGGGGAAAACAGATCAGAAGGCATTTTGGAGATATAAATCCCAGAGAGGAGTAACCTAAGGCCACTGCTCAATGTGCCAGTTCTCCACAACACACATCATTTTCTGTCTTCCTGAAATGAAGTAGACAAAGTGAGTTTAATTCATGCAAAACCTGAGGTAACAGACAGAAAAGAGCATCTCAGAGCTGATGTAAAGACAGATGCAGCAGAAAACAAGCATTTGGTGGGTGGCAAAGAAGTGGGCAATAGAAAGCTCTGTGGTCTGTTCTGTCTCCTAAGCTGCAACTTCTCCAGGTCTGTTACTGCAGCACCCAAGTCCCTCCCTGCACTTAGTGCAGGCTCTTCCATCTGATTCCCAAGGGCAGGAAAGCTGTGGCGTTCCCTTTGTGGAGCTGTGGAACAGAGAGGAGCAGAGAAATTAAGAGCTGTCATTAGTCATATAAACATCTGATGATGCAGATTGCACAGGTGGAAACAAACTTATGTATTGTACCAAAATTTTCAATGTTTTGGAGTGGTGTCCAGATCCCGTCTGAGTTGATCCCGACTGGACGTGTTCCTGAGTGATGTGCTCTAGGTGGCCCTGCCTTGGCAGGGGGAGTTGGACTAGATGATCTTTCGAGGTCCCTTCCAACCCTTGTGATTCTGTGATTCTGTGAGTTCCCTTGTATCTGGGAGAATAAATGCATTAGACTGCAGGAAACAAGCTAAAATCTGAGCAGAAGCTAGCTCATAGGAGAAGGAGGAGAAGGAGAAGTCCCTCATTTCAAATCTCCTTAGGAACACAGGGGAGGTCTCCTTCCTCTCGAAATCACAGCCTGCAGGAGTTTCCTGAATGGCCCATGTCACGGGAGGTGCAGTCCCTCCCTCAGCGGTACAGGGGCACAGAGGTAAGAGTTCTTCTTAGGACAGAAGAAGTAAAAAGCTTTATTTCACACAGTGCCTGAAAAAATCCTTAATCCTTAAAGCTGGCTGGAGCTGAGACACAAAACAAACAACCCAAAGAAATGGGTAAAAAAGGCTCAAAAATCTCAGGGATAAGAGTCAGAAGCTTGTTGAATGTTTTTAGTTACTCTTACACATGTGGAATATCCAGGTGTCCACATGCCTGTTACAGCGTGATCCACAGTCAGCTGCTGCCCTGGGAAATGCAGCATCCTTGGGGACAGCGACAGACGCACCAGCACATAACCATAACGGTAGTTATAATTTACTCATCAACACACGGGGGTTCTATCAGACACTCACTGGACACGCGTGTAGGCATGCTGCTCCCCGTTCGTGCTTAGGGGCACTGGATGTGCTCCTCTTGGGGGCTTGGTCTCTCCTGCCTCTCAGAGCGCTCTGAAAGATTCCGTAACGGTTGCAAAAAGCACCAAAGTGACTTAGAAGCTGAGGTTTCGTTGCCTTTCACTGATGTTTTTTGGAAATTTTTTAGCTGTGACTGAACGTGATTTCTGCTGACCTTCAGGTGCATCTGCACTGCCAAAGGCACCCAAGGTAGTCACAGCTCAAATGAGACTCGTCCTCTAAACTCTGTCAACTTCTCCTTAGGCTTAATGGTGCCTGTAAAAGTGCTGACCATCTCGAGTCCCTTGTCAAAACCCCATCTTAGGAACCCATATACAATGATTATTCTTGCATGCAAGAGCTTCTCTAAAGTTCTATAGATGGGACTTGCACTAACCGGCTTGGGCTTGTCTCATCCTTGAGTCTGCGTTTAAGAACTCTCAAAGAAAAAACTCAGAAGATACTCATGCCTATGTAATTTTAATAGAGAAAATATCTCTCTTGTGTGTTTTGATTTCTTAAATTCCTTTTAACTGGACTGTAGAGAAACAAAACTGATTGTTTATCAAATCAGGGCTTGGAAAATGCTTTCCCCCTTGAGGTAAAAAAAAAAGTAAAAATCCACTATTGTAAGTTCTTTTGGCTTCTTGCTTCTTTAAATCTTCTCCAACTTTTTCTTCCTTTGTTCTTTATCCAATACCACAAAAATGTAATAACAGCAAGCGTAGACAATACAGATTAGACAACCTGGATAATATTTAAGCATGTGCTCAAGTATTTTCTTCATGGGCTTAAGTGCTGTGCTGTAGCATATACGGCGCTTTCGGGTGGTGGGATGAAACCTGTTCTGCAGCTGTAAGGGCAACGGCGACCTCGCAGCACAACAGAACTTTTCACCGAGTGCCTCTTTGCTCTCTTGCAGTCAACAAAGTGTCTCCTTAAATTGTTTGAAGTAGGTAACAGAAAGCCCTAAGAGCTATGGTGGTTCTAGAAAAAGGTCCTATGTTGCTTTAAGGAAAAATTAGATGTATCACTTATGATTCAGTGAAGAAATATTGACACCATTGTGATGATATTATTTTTTATGCTGTTTTCAGTGGGAAAATACTGATTCAGTAAAGCCCAAATGTTCAACAACTGTGTGGCCACTTGATCCTGTTTATGGAAGACAAAGAACAAAATCTTTTCCTAAAACAGCTCTGTTTTGATAAGGCTTTTTAAACACAGTTCTCATTTTGTTTTGAAATTGTCATGATTTAAAAATTCTTTTTTATTTTAATTTTTTTTTTAATTAGAACTTTTGGACACACAGAGACACAATTCCTTCCTTTTACCTGATTATTTTTTTTTTTTTGCATATGTGTAAGTATTATCTGTAGAACAAAGATTTGGGGGTTTTTGCTACACAATATGCAAAGCGAGAGGGTGAACCCTTGAGAATTTTTCACATTGTCCAGAAAGTGCAGTCTGTCCGTGCTCAGCCCTTTTCGATATCTCTCTTGATCAACTTTCCAACCCTCATCTGTACAGAAATCTGTATTTTTAACCATTGTGTAAAAGTCGATCTAATCTAATTACTTGGGTTTTTGCACAAACTCGTGTTTGTGTTCCCATAATGATTACTGCGGTCAGGATTTGGACATCAAAACTGGAAAAGCAAAACACGAGACTGGGATACATTAGCCTGGGATAAACTGGGATGAACTGTGACTTGTTTCATTTTAGGATTACATGGAAGGCTTGGTTTGAACTATATATCAGGTTTAAAGATGGTTCAAAGAAAATCCCTTCATCGGCAGAGCAGTATAAGCTGCTATCATTTTTAATTTTTATTGAGCCCTTTTAGCACCTAAGATGACCATAAGGGAAAAACAGACAAAAATATTGCCCATTGTAATAAATAATTTGACTCAAGTTTCAAGCCCGTTATTAAATGAAACTTGAGGTAATCTTCTAAGCAGAGCTTCAGGGCACCTGTGACTTTTAAATGGAACTATTCTGTTTCTAGGGAAATACATACCTTTAAAAATTAAGCTGGAGGCTAAAAGCCTCAAACAATAAATCTCCCTCCAGCTCTCTTCTCTGGGGACATATATACTATGCAGCCTTCAAGCAGGGCACTTAGCCTATCTTTGGGTGTCTTTTCTCTGGTGTTAAAGTTCCTTTATAAGGAACATCTGGGTACGTCTAGACCTTTATGAGTTTTCCGAATCCCAAATATCTCCTTTTGGTACAAGCCTGACTGTCGGCTGTTTGGGTGCTTTCTGAACAGCCACCGTAGCTGTTAGGAACTCAAAATGTCAGACTGTGATGTTTAGAAAATAACTGTTTAGCCCCAAATGTGTACGCCGTTTGCTCACAAACCTGTATTTTTAGCAGACGCCTGTCCAGCGTAGCGCGTCGGGTGTCAGCCCGGCGGGGCCTGAAACGGGAGGTTTCCGTTTCTTTCCGTGGGAGGTATTCAGGCACCCCGTGTGAGGGAGTCACCGGAGACCCTCCCTGAGACCAGTGGGTTTGTCTTCAGAGAACTGGTTAAGTGCTGGTAACGGTGCTGAACTCTTGAACCAGGCAGTAGCTGCTGATTAATTTAGCACTGTCCGTCTGAACACTTAATACAGGAATCTTGAGTAAAAGTAATAGCTGTGTAATTAACGCTTAAGTACAAGGGCATGAAGAGGGTCTCACCGGTCTATGCATTAGAATACACGGCGTACGTTCATACTGTGAGCAGAGTCTCATCATCCTCTTTTGTTTCTTGCTGTTCTGTAGCGGGCGAGCGGAGTCGCTCTTTCTGCTGCTGCATCATCAATGTTGCAGCCGCTGGCGATGCCGCAGCGCGCTCTGCAGCCGCGTCCCCGGGCAGACCAGGCACGCGTTGGCTCCAGCCCGCTCCCCCTCTGCGTGGTGACACTGCCGGCTCTCGCAGAGCCAGACCTACCCAGCTGCTCTAAGTTTACTTTTTGATTTATTATGATTTCGGTATTTTTGTCAATATACTGATCACTCGTACGGCGATCCTGCCTAAACTCTGTAATAAAATGTAAACAACAGAAAGGTGTACAGAAAGCCAAAATAACTCATTATTGCCAGTTATATGCTCATCAAAATCCTAAGGGGGCTGCGACCTGATTGTAACTTTCCCCTAGAGCCATACAATAATTTTAGCTGTGAAAGGAAATTTTATGGCATGTAAGATTAGCCCACGCTAATGCAAGGTCAAAAATAATAGAATCAATAAGCAAACTCAATACTGTTAACATTTTGAGAAAATTACTACTAGAAAACAATGTCAACAACAGATTGAAATGGGTCTCCAAAGTTGTCCTATTGATTTCCTTTCCGATTCATGACAATCTAACTCTTTTTCCTTTGCAGTATGGCATCCATTTTTCTCTCTTTTTTTTGTTCTTTGTATTTTGCAGCCCATTTTTATTATTTTAGCTATGAACATTTGTTAATTATTTTAAAGTATGGCAAAATTAGTGTCTTTGAGTTTATACTCTGAAATAGACAAAAGCCTCTGATACCGTTCAAAAGTGGTTAGAAAGCCTAAGGCTATTTTCAAGTTTTAATTCTGTTAGTAATGCACGAGCACAAAATGTGGCGAGGAGGAGGGAGGAAATTGAAAGCAAGTTTGACAGTTGTTTAAAACTGTCAAAATTAAGTACAGTAAGAATGAGAGAGAAGTAAAACGCTTCCACACATATTTAGGTGTTGCATTTCGTACCAGCAGTACTTGCACTAGCAATGCTATCGCAAAATGGTTGTGTTATACCTTTGAAGCGAACAAATTAGAATTTAGCTTTAACACAGGGCCTGTGCAGGACCCGTTTTAGCGGGGACGTGGCAATCGGGTGCCTGGGGTCAGCGTTTCCGATGGGAACAGGGTGACCGTGGGCAAGCTGCATGATTTTCCAGTGCCACAGCCGAACCTTGTGCAACGTGGGTACTGATACATACGCTCAGGATATCTCCGCTCCTGGCTGCTCTTTGACAAACAGCTGCTTCATGCTGAAACGCTTTGAGATGGGGGACGAGCGCTCCGCCTGCGGTGAAAAGCAGGGTGAGAGCAAGGAAGAGGGGGAGCGATACACCGCCCGTGT
This sequence comes from Psophia crepitans, assembly GCA_013399095.1. NCBI lineage: Eukaryota > Metazoa > Chordata > Aves > Gruiformes > Psophiidae > Psophia > Psophia crepitans. Next base: position 269,333 of record VWZZ01003149.1, on the reverse strand, counting down.
GCCAAGGAAGGGACCGATCCCTCTGAGCATCTTCATGGCCTCCTCTGGACTCACTCCAGTGAGCGAGTCCTAACGTCAAAAATTATGAGGACCTGGAATTTTAATTTAGATATATCTCAAAATAAAAGTTTTATTTATAGTTAATCTAGTTCATGTATTGTTACGGTTGGTTTTTAAAACAGCAGTTTTAGCTGTGCTCTAAAAATCTAATTTTAAAGCTTTTTTTTTTTTTCCTCCTCTGAAAATACCATATGAGGCTCGAGAGAGAAGTTTTGGCCATCTTTGGCATTTCTGTGCCATTTTATTTCATATGGATACACATGAACTGCATTTTGCCATTATAAGCCAACATGTACTGCTTGAGAGAAGTGAAACTTGAACTGTAGCATTTTCTTGTTTTTTCCATATCTACTAAGATTTTTTACTGAATTATCTTTTGATGAAAATTGTACTTAAGAAAAACATCCAATTTCATTGTTCCATGTCCAGAATGGAGATCAGAGTAGGAGTTTTAGTCTGAACAAATATGGATTCTTATACTTAAAAATAAAAACAAAATCCCTTTTGATTTCTTTCTAACAGAGGCCTCGGCTGTAATCTGTGTTTAGATTTCTAACCCCTCTGCATGTTACGTCCAATGAATGTGAATTCCTTTTTACCACTGGTATTTTGTGTTGTCTTTTTTTTTAAAATTTATTTTCCCATTTTTTTCTACCATGTGATTCCTTCTCGCTGCCTTATGCTAATTGTGACTGTGACTGAGACCAGAGTGGTGACTTTTTAATACGGGTAAATGTGTGCAAGGCACAGAGCTTCCTACGTGGGGTTAATGATCTGACCATGCAAAGGTGTGGTTGTACACCTTGCTCCCGACCATGCTGCTTTCTAAGTCACAGCATGAGTTGAGGAGTAAATAAAGCCTAAGGACCCTGAGATCCCCCATCAACCTGGGTTTCTCAGACCATTTGAAAAAAGGCCAGACTGTATTTAGCTCAGGTCAAAGCAGCGGCCATGATGGTCTGTGCCTCGCGCACTTTGCTGTGCTGTGATTAGGGATACTTTTCAAGAAAGTTCAAAATCTAATTTTAAGTCCTCCTTGTGGTGTTCTGCAGACCAGCAGAGTGCACAAACTACCAAGTCATAGGCAAAGTTGGGTGACATCTCATGATCGCTCACCACTGCTGAAACTGGGTTGTCACACTTTGCACGTGTGGCCACAGGAGGTTGATGTGCTGGCCCAGAAGAAGGCACTGTGCTGCAGGGGTTCTTGTCTCCAGTTCTGGTCCTTTCTGCAGGAATAGCTTATGCTTTTTGTGCTAAAGGGGTATGAGGTAAACCATGGGAATGCCACTGGGATCGAGGTTTGAAAGTCAGGCTCGCATCTCTGGAAAGTCTCACTCTGAATGCCCTTGACCAGCTGGACTCGAACAGTTTCTCCCACTTTTAGGATGAATGCTCTGCTACACACATGCTAAATACGATAATCTCTTTTACTAATTCTTCTCCCTTTGGAAATGACTTGGCTTTCTGAATTGACGTGAAATCTACTGTGCAACTTTGAATCAGCATACATGCTGATTATATATATACCGATACTGCATACTGGATATAGCCCCTGTTCCAATATTACCTTCAGTAAATTTAGGTGGCTTCCTTCTGGGGTTGTACCACATCACTCTACAAAGATTAGCTGATTGCTGTTTGCAAGCAACCTGAAGTTGTCTTCAGATGTACCCATCTTCCTCTGTTGACTATGGAGGAAGCCTAGCTTACAAACTCTGTGGGGTTCACGGATGATGTTGCTCCGTAGATGCTGTAGTGCCCAAACTGGGTAGCTGGAACGAAGTGAACCCGAGGCTGTGTGGTGTTACATGCAACGGACTTTGTGCTTCTCCCAAGTTCAACAGCTTGGCTTATTTCTCTGGTATCTCACAGTTCCTTTTCTCCCTCAAACATAATCCTTTCTGGCTTTCATTTGTAGTAACTATACTAATTATTTTCTGGGGCAGATGTATCGTACAGTCCTGATGTGGCCATTGCTGTAGCAACATCTGTGTTTGCCACAAAAGCAAGTGGTACATTCTTTACAAACAGGGCTTAGCTTCTCATAAGGGCAGGCTACCAAAAGTTCATTGGAACAAGATGATTTTCTGTAGCCTTATGCTACCAGCTGTTTGGACAAAGGTTGGCAACAGCTCTGTAGACTGGTCTTAGCCAACAAATGATGGTGGAGTTTGTGAATCTAATCAAACTTTGACAACAACCCAGAACTTATTTGAAATGCATTTCTTGTCATTGCTGGAGGAAAAAAAAAAGAAGAAGAAGAAAGAAAAAACACCACTGAAGGGAGTTGTCACACAAAAGTGTGTGGTATGAACTCAGGGACCTAAAAAATCAATCATGGCAATTATTTTACTAAATTATTTTAAACTGTAGTGTGTCCAGAAGTCTTTCTGTTAAATGTCTGCTGTCACAGCAACAAGCTGTGCTGTTTCCATCTCTGACCTTTTTCATGTTAAAATGCGTGTCAGTATGTAAAACAGAAGCACTCCACACAGAAGATGACTGCAGCAGTGCTTTGCTTTGCTGCACTGAAGGTCCTGGAGATACATATTTTGCAGGAAATGAGTATAATGGGACAATTTGCCATTTAGTTAGAGGGAAAAAAACCGCCAACAACAAGCAAAGGTTGCTTTTTTCAACATTTGTTTTGTCATGTTCATTTTTGCTGTGATATATTTGAAGGAACAGAATGGAAGACTTAAGTGGCACATGCAGAGAATGGATGACTTGATGATGAAGTGTGAAATGACCATTAAAGCACTGACCGTTTATCCCTAATACTCTATTCGGAGTTGAGATCCAAGTGAAATGAGTTTAGTGGCTGCAGCTGAGTACCTTGTGGACAGGAGTCCATATGTCACAGAAGCCTAAATCAGCTGGCGCCGTTTAACGTCAATAACAGCATTGATTCTGGAGAGATGTGGGTCAGACTAATGGATAGTAATGTTAAGGATGTGCCGAGCCTCAAGGAAGTTTTGGGGAATGAATTGGGATGTTTTCAAAGTCCTAGTACTTGGTTTTCCAAACCTGCTCACAGGTAAGTGTGAAGTGCCCTGGCAGGTGCCCTTCTGGATTCCCTGGATTTGGGTGCTCTGCTTTCAGGTGACAATGAAAAGGCATTTGAACGCCGTTTCCTGAACTGCATATATATACAGTTGCAGAAACCGTGAGCATCTGGTCTTATTCCACTCTTGCAACTTTTTCTGCAGAAACTCCAGGGTGAGACTTACTGTCTAGGCTAGATAAAAGGTTCAGGGTGACATCCTTAGCTCATGCAAGCCGATGCAGTTGCAGTGCACTGATGCCAGTTTACACTGGATGCCAATTTATAGGATTTGTTGCCTATTTCATTGCTGTGGTGTGGCTCTCGCTGTACCCACAGTGCAATGTTTTCTGAGGCTACATTCGTGAAAGTTTGTAAGAAACTTTACAATGCCCGAATCAAGATGCTATCTGATGGGGAAATTTTTATTATTATTTGTGCTCTGAGAAACCCACAGACCTTCATCAGTACAGGTGCTTGGTCATGCTACACTCTGTAAAGAGCAACCCTTCCTGAAAGGCTTGTGACCTCTGTTAGAAAAGAGCCTTGTTCTTCCCACAGGTGTTGAGTCGGGTTTAGAGCGTTAAGGATCACAGCAGGAGGTGGGGAAGGGAAAATCCTCTCTGTCTGGGACAAAACCAGTCATCTGCTGTGAGACCCCGGTCTCGGAAGAGGAGATTTCTACCCTGAAGACCATCTTTCCAAAGCATTGTAACTCCTGAAAGGAAGACACTGATTTTTTTCCGATTTCAGATGAAATAGAGTTAGTTTTCTTTTGAGTAGCTGGCGTAGTGCTGTGTGTTGGGTTTAGTATGAGGATAACGGTAATAACACACTGATGGTTTTAGTTGTTGCTGGGTTGTTCTAGTGTCTACACTAAGTCAAGGACTTTCAGCTTCCCAGGCCCTGCCAGGGGCACGCGAGGTGGGAGAGCACAGTACAAAGATAGTACAAACCGCACAGAAATGTTGTAGCAGGGAGCCGCATCCTGAAGATAGGAATTGCCTAGAAACTGAAAGGCACAAAATCAAAACCTGGGGGATTCTGTCGCAGAGCTCTTTTCAGAACCCGTATCTGCTGGCCCCCCACTGGAACAACAACAGCCGAATATCTGACAAATTACAGTAACCAGCACAGAAATCAGGAGAGCTCTGCTTGGGGCTCATCCCCTTCCTCCTGCCTCACCTTTTGGATCAGGCTGATTCCAGCTGCAGGAGGGTCCCAGACCAGGGGTGAGCTCTTGGTGCGCAGGATACAGGTCCTTACATCTGACCAGCCAAAATAACGTTGTTCCAGCGTAAATCTGCTTCATGGTTTGAAATCAGAAGAAGACATCCTTTTGAGAGAGATTTTCATTCAAGGAAGTGAGGTTTGGTGTTATAGTCGCTTCCTTTTGAGGTTTAGATCGATGATCGGTGAAGAACAGTATATAGCAGTAAGTCACAGGGAAATTATGTCCGTTCTGGGAAAGAATGGATGGACGTGTATATGTGTGTGTATACATATGTGTATATATATCCCCTTTCCCAGGGGTTTAGACTGGAAATTTCTAGAAAAATAATGAAATACTATGTAATTACGCAATTTCATACAGATGATGGCATTCAGAGTAGTAATGCTTGCCATCAGCTTTCAGAATACTAATCAAAGACTGAAGACGTTTCGGTGTGCTGTGTTTGTACAGCATGTGATGTACAGTACCCAGGAATTTGTTTAGCTCCCTCTTGCTGTAGGTTGAACTGGAGGGAAGCACGTGCAGAGGCGATACCGTTTGGGATGCAAACTCGCTGTAGCACGTTTCGTGTTCGCAGAGCGGAGGGGAGGAAGGAGAGCAAGCAGCTTTGCTGGAATCAGTGGGAAGAAGAAAATGTTGGCTTGTGCCTGTCCTTTAGTACAGTCATTTAGGCTGAATAATATATTTGAAGTAAAACAAAACAAAAAGCTCTGTATGGACTTGTGAAGTGGTTTGTGTATGCAAACACGTTAGCTGGCAGCGTGGCAGTGCCAGCAGAAATGTGCCCGAGCAGGTATGAAGGAAACTGATTCAGGTTTGCAGTCGTTTTTTTTTCTTGTTTAGCTTTATATTGGTCTTACATTATTTTAACTTGTGTATGAAACTGCAGCCAACTGGTGTCTGATCAGGTTGTGATCATTCTTCTAGCTGGAAATACCATCTCTGCGGGGTAGGGGGGGAAGTGTGCGACCAGTAGCTGTGTAAGATCATGGAACGAGATGCTGTTGGGGTTTGGCTGGAGGGGCTGGCAGTGTTACTACCCAGGGTGGCTCAGCAGCCCTTTCCCCTGGCATCCCTCCGCCCGGGGGAGCCCCTCAGCGACGCCTGGCGCGCTGCAGCGCAAAGCCAGCCGGATCTGCCCAAACTCTCCTCCCAAAGCATGGAAGCTTGGGTGGATAATTCTGCACTAAAATAGCTGAAGAGTTCTTATATGATCCGTCCTGTCAGTTCTGCTGTGGGGGATGTACCTGCAGCAGTGGGGGCTGTAACACTGGTGACTGGCAAACGGAATGTTTGTTCAGGTCCTAAATAGAGAGAGGTGTGTGTGCGTGAGATAGTGTAGGGGGTGTGTAATATCATAATGAATATATTGCCATGTGTGCCGTAAAATTTAAACTTAGCAATACATAATGCAAGAGCGTGCTTTCTCACTTTATTTTGGTATCTGGAAAGTTTCAGCGCTGGCACCATATCAATATTTATTAATGCATTGTGAACCAGAACCTGTGATTATTACTCATGCTCTCTCATACTTTACAAGCTTCAACTCTGAAGAATAAAATCACATCTGCTTTTGCTCTTCCCATATTTTATTCAATGTTTTAACAGCTTTGCCGTAAATATCTCATCCATTACGATTCAGTTGTGACTGTATCAACTTCACATCTCCTGTTTTATTGCTGTCATTATAGTTAAACAACGCACTGTTAATTCTGTTAACTAACAAGTTCATTGTTCTCGGTAGTCAGCAATCTCTGTTTGTTGAGTCCACAGCGGTACTGGTTGTAAATCAAACCTGGGGACTGAGCGAAGCGTTTTCCTTCATTTGGAAAATGAAGATATGTTCTTTATAAAGGGTGATTAATAACAAGTTAATTGTAATCCCAGGTAATAAAGCTTGCAGAGTAATTCTGATTTACTGAGAACAAAACCAGTGATATCTGTTATCTTCAACTTCTGTCACAGCCCCCAGATAACAGCAATTTTCTTGTAGACTAAGCTGAGTGCTAAAAGTTGTAAACGTAATGCTGGGAGAAGGAGGGAACCACTGCAATTATGACTAGAAAGAACATTAAAGAATAACGGCAAGTGGAATGACCAGCGTGTTCGTGAGTGGAACTGGGTAAAAGCCTAGTGTTGCTGGGGAACGGGAAATGGTTAAAGGAAATGAATGTCGTTAGAAACGAAGAAGAAGCAGAGATAGTGGATTTATGGGACCTGGATTTGTGCTTTAGGGAAGAATGGAATAAAGAGGGGTAGAAAAGTAGGTGAAGCTGCTGATGGGAGGAGCAGAAACTGAAGTCAGCCAGCAAGGGAAGAAAACTGCGAAATTTAGAAAGGGGAACCACGAGGGGATAGCGTGGAGGAGGAGGGATAATTAGGCAGTCATGTGCTAGGCAAAGGTAAATGGACAAAAAATACTGTTTTAAAAATCTGAAGGCTTTGCTGTATGTTTTAAGAGCCATTGCAGCCCTGCCAGCACTCCTCAGCGCAGTACCGCTGCTGCGGCCGCAGCTGCTGTGCAGGAGCACGCTCGGGTCCTCCTCGTCCCCGTTCCTTCCCACTGTTTAGAATCCCAGACTGGTTTGGGTTGGAAGGGGCCTCAGAGATCATCTAGTTCCAATCCCCTGCCATGGGCAGGGACCACCACAGAATGGTTTGGGTTAAGAAACCCAGAGGCAAAGGGGATGGGCAGTGGCTCTGCGGGGTCGGCGCCGTCCCGTGTGAGGAAAGGAACAGGATGGCACACTGGTGTGAGGGAGAAAACGAAGGGGAGGGCATGCTAAATCTCTCAGAGGGAGTCTGAGCCATGCCAGTAAAAACCAGTTCTCCTGCCTCGAGTCCTGCCAGGCTTAAAGCTACTGAAATCTGTTGGACTGCTGTAGTTTGGCCCATCTCAGACTGAATTTCATCAGGGAACAGTGTCTGCCCTTTTAGGGGTATGTGAGCCAATTGATTTCACAACCTGAGTAAGCCTGTCTTCTTTTGAGAAATACATAGTCATTAGATCTAATTTTTTTTATGTACAATTCCTAAAGGAAAATATACCTCACTTGCGGTTTGAAAGCTGTCTCTTGAGAAATCCCGCATGCCTGGTGATCATTTGAATTCCTTGCAGCCCTTAACTTGCTGCCTCTGTGTTAGAAATCATTTTAAATGAATTGAATAAAATTCACAAATGTTATGTGCCAGGGTATGATGAACTCACAGGAAATATGACTCAAATGTATTTTTTCCCCTTTTCTTTTTTGTTATAATAAATAGGAATGGACAAATACAGCTTTAATGGCACATTTCTGAATGAGATTTTACTGGTCTGTTTTCAGCAGGCAGCGTGTAATGCCTCGTTTAAATAAGCTGGTTTACATTTGTTAAATTTCTGTGTAATTATAAATGCGTAATAGGGAATAACCACAGAAAGATCAAGGACTTCCCTTGGAATTACATGGATATAGATGGATACAATTTCACTATTACATCCTTATTTAAGAAATTTTGTCTGGTTTGGTTTTGATTTGTTTTGTTTTTAACTGGGATGGGTTTTTTTTAGTCTTCCTCTTTTTAATTTGGGGGTTGGTGGTGTCTTGCCTTCCTTTTGTTTTGGGGACACAGAGGTTACTGTCCCCAGGTTACCTGCTGCCCATGAGTAAAGGCACGAGCAGGGGAATTCCAGGTCTGGTTTGGAATGAACGTTCAGGAGGAGATGGCTTTTCCTCCTGAAGCACTCGCATCTCTTAGTCACTGCGCTGGGCCTAGGGTGAGTAACGTGGACGTGACTGTCAGGGGTTAGAAGGAAGGCGAGAAGAGCGTGCCGGCGTGTTGAAACGCGGGCTGCCAGGGAGCAGGTGGGGAGCACGTGCCAGCGGCCGCGCTGTGGCCGGAACGCAGCCTGCGCACGCAGCGGGGGCTCCTCCGCTGGGTGGCTTCGGGGTGTTCCGTGCTGGGAAGGGCTGAGCGGCACCCTTGGGCAGTGGGGTGCCGGTTCCATTATTTTATACAAACTATGCTGCAAGTTACGTCAGCGTAAACTCGGCGTTGTTCTTTATGTTGTGCCGTTAGCTTCGAAAAGAAACCCCAGATTTTAGGTCTGTTGACAAAGGAAATAAAGAACCTGAGAGCGCAGTGGGACGGGGCGTGCGGAAGGCCGCGTTTTACCTTCACACCCTCTCAGCCGTTAAGGCTGCGTGTCTGCGGCAAGCTTGGGACCGCGTCCCTTTGCTGAGCTCCGTGTGTTTCTGCGAATTAATAATTGGAGAGGGAGTCCGCTAATTCCCATCTCCCCGTTTGAGACTTGGTATGAAGTAATGTATCAAACTAAACACACGATGTATCTCGGCTCGGCAGCAGTCATTTTTCCTGTTAGTATTACTTTTTAAATTGAATTTAAACATGGAACAAGAACTGTATGAAACTGTTTGGCGTTTGATTCGCAGGAGTGTGTTGGGATCTGTTTTGTTGATGCTGAATCTGAATCAAACACTCAAGTTCCCAATAAAACTCAGAAAAAACCACTCACCCAAGGCAAATTCCACAAGCCCGGGTACCACCTTGAGAGTCGAGCCAGGCTGGCTCCACGTGTGATCCATTCACTCGAAAAAGCCCTTAAACCTCTTTGGCTTGGTTTGGGCTATCCTGGGGCTAAAGGACAGGTCCGGGAGCTCGAGCTTTGATTTCTCACTCAGTCATAGATTCGCGTCTAACCTGAGGGTAAGTTGTTCAGCTGCTGAACTGGTTCCCATCTACAAGGCAGCCGTGATGATGATGATGGTAATAATAGTGATAATAATGCTTCTCTACTTTATACGAGTATTGGGAGACCTTAATTTCTTAATGTTTGTCGTCTGTAAAGTGCTGTATTTCATAGATGGATAAAGAACAAAGGGGAGAAGGAAGCGATTCACACAGTTCTGAAGGGAAGGTTACCTTAAGTTTGGCTTTCAGCATTTTAATGCTCAGCAAGATTTTAGGTGATTCCACAAGAGCCCTTGTTCCCTTTATTATAAAATTTCGTGCCATGGAATTGTGGGTGGTCTGATACTCATCTCAGGGAATGCAGCTCTGAAAAGAAACGCGCAGGAGGTGGGAGGGAGTGCATATCACATGGCGTTGAGACTGAGCTTTGCGACGTCAAAGTTGTCTGCTGTATAAATATTAAGGGCTGTAACCCTGAACTTGAGAAGTATTCAGTTTTTATCTTTTATTAACTGACAGAACTGATTGCACTGTTTCGCCTGATAACACAGGAATGGATTCTACAAACACCAGCGGGTGTAGGGTAGCACTTGCTCTCCTTCAGGGTTCCCAGAGGCTGCCGTGGGGCGGGTGCGTTGTTTGCCCGAAGGAGAGGGTAGCGCTCCCCGCGTTTGCCTAAGGAGGACACGGCAGCAGCCGCGATAACTCAGTAGGCCTCCACTTTGCTCCATTGCTGCAGCTGAAAAGGATTGACCACGAAACGTGTTATTTTGGAGCTGGAAAGCTACCGTAGTGCTTGTCACTTAAATCCACTTGTCTCCTGATTGACGACTACTCGTACAACGTCCCAAACTCCACACGGCTCCGGCGGCCGGTGGGAAGCCGGGGTGTGTTAGTGCTGACGGGAAGGTTTAGAAGGGGAAGGGTGGCTGTGGCAGCGCGTCTGGAGCGGGTCACCGCTCGGGACAGGTATTTGCCTGGAGGTGACCTCTAGAACGGGCAACGCATTGTGGGTTTGGGGAGGTTATTCATCTGTGCCAAATCCGTGATCACATGTGAGGGTTGCACTTTGTATTATTTAATTTCATTCCAATTATTCCAGAAAAAACAATTAAGAAAATGAATAATTATAAAAGTAAGGTCAACTCAATTTTCTCTACTAATGTTTTTAGTTACTGGACTCATTATTGCTAATTCCTTTCATAATCTTTGCCATCTAACCTCATTTGTTTCATTGCTAAGTGGCAAGAAGGGAGCATCATAAAACTTCAGTGAAAACAAAGCAGAAAAATCATGTCATTTTAGTGATTTCCTGGGAAAGTAATTATCTGTTGTTAACCTTTATGGAAAGAACTCTTCTGATCATCTTCAATATAGCTGTTAAATTTCCATCTTTCCATTTCTGATTGTAATTTTCCAAATTAAAAACATATAGCTAGGCAGATATATTAATATCACATCATCTTTTTCTCCTAACAATTCTATTATTAAATTATGAAGTACTTAGTTTAAACATTTTTTATAACCTGAAAGAAAAATGCTCCCTATTTACTATATAAGTTAAAAATGTAATACGTTTCATAGCACCAAATTTAAACATTTTCTTGACTGAATGATTCATTTGGGTTCATGCAACTACCTTGTGTTTTTGTTGTAACATTTGAGGTCTGAACCAATACACAGCGAACTCAGTGGGAGACTTTCTGTGGGTTTCGGGGGGTGGCAAACCAGGTTGTTTCCTCCCGTCCTGTAAATTAGCATGCAGGGGCAAAGGCAGGGGCAAAGGCTGGCTGGATTCAGCGCTGTCCTGTGAGGGGCTCACCTGGACGCAAAATTCTTTGCCTGGTGCTCCCATCCAGCAAACAAAGCAGCTGGAGGAGGAAACCTTTGAAATAAGGCGTGGGGAGCAGAGAGGCAGAGTCAGGCTCTGGTTTTTTATTTGCACTGTGTCTATTAAAATGAATACAGCTAACTTTCCCTTCGCTGGAATGTATATTATTACATAATAATCCTCTAATGAAACTTTGAAATAATAATAATAATTTATTATTTTTTCTGTAGGTGGGCTTCAAGGTTTGTTTTTTCTGTTTCATGGTTTTGGGTTTTTTAAGAAATTATCTTTCAGCAGTATTTAAATATCTTTACTAGCTACACATAAACAGTCATATATCTAGAATGAAACTTAGGGCTAAATCTTTTGAAGTATTGGTATATTTGGACAATAAATTTAACAATAACGCATTCATATGGGCCTTCATAGTTCCTTAATTGTACAGAAACCATTATATAAGAACGTTAAGGTGAAGAGGAAGCTCTTGTAGCTGTTTAAAGGAGCATATCCACGTCGAGATGCCTAAATTAAAAAGGGTGAGTGGAGGTCATGAACAGTCTTTCATTGCTGATGGATTTACTGAGATGGAGGTGACCAGAAGAATAACCTCTTTATAAATTTCTTTGACTATCAGGACTCCAAGAAAAAAGGGATTTTCTTTATTTTTCTCCCTTTAATTTTTCAGTTCTAAGTGTAATTACAAGATTTCATCTCCACACCCTCTCTGGTTCAGCTGATCTGCTGCTGCTGCTGTTTTGGTAGCAGCAGGGTGTTTTATTGTCTCTTCTCCAGCAGCTCGGTGCTGTGTGCGGAGGGGACAGATGCTGTGTCTGTAGCTGTGACACAATGGGAGGAAGTGAACACAGAGAAGCCAGTCATGACCTGGGTGTTTAATAGCATTTATGGGGGGTTTTGGCACGGGGCAGAGTGGGGCTAGGAAAAGAATCCTCTACAGATCCAAGCAAACCGTGCCTTTAAAAAAGCAAGGGAGAGGGGCAAGAATTGAGAACGGACCTATGCAACGTATCAGCATCGCCTCCGAACTCCAGCAAAGCACTCTCCACCAGCCTTTTGCTCACGGTAGCACCTTGCCACAGCTCTGTTGGAAAGACCTGGATCCCTTCCTCCCCCTTCTCTCTGCCATTTCACACCCACCTGCTGCGTTTCACCATCCTTTGGTTGTCCATGATGGCTTCCAGCAGTCTCTTCTCTTGCCCCAGTGGGGAACACAAGCAGGTCAGGTTGGGGGACCCCGCTCCCAGGGGGCATCTCTGCCCCCGACCCCGTGGCTGGTCCCAGGGCTGAGCTGGGCGCCTGGAGCTGCAGAGCTGTAGGGTTTCACTGCATCCTTCCTGGTCCCAGACCTGGCGTGGAGTTTCCCACCCCGTTTTCCACTGCATAACGTAGAACTGTTGAACGTCAGTCGCGTGGTCTGGAATTACACGGGTCAGAAAAGGGGGAAGACTGTACAAAAGAAAAAAATAAAAGAGCAGCCATTTTGGCTCTTTAAGTGCCAAGTGTTGTGACACCCACATGCGGATTTCCATATTCAGTCCCTTGGCTAAATCTAAGCTCTGGATCAACTTAATATCTGAAATGCTTCCTGCCAGGGATTATATCTTGCTATGGAAGGGAGCTTGGCTTAGTGAGCTAATAGGTCATTTCTATCTCTAACTACTGCCAGTATGATTATATTTTTTTAATCAGAAAAATGTGTTGCTGAAAAGTACAGAGATTAAGCACCACAATTGCTTGTAACAAAAGCAAGTTTTGTTGGATGAGCAGAGATCTGATGAATGACATGATTTGAAATGTTTTCATCCTAATGGCTTCCTCTTCTGAAGTTAATTTTTTTTGTCAGTTGCCAAAACATTTATGAGCAGATTTGTGGATAATGACACTCTTAGATGGGGGTTTAAATAAAAATCTGTTCCGTTTGCAACCTAGAAGACCTAGTATTAAAGCAGACAAATGGGACTGAAGACTGATTCTTCTTGCGGCAGTGTAATAGATGAGCCGGGGTCGCTGGTGACGTGCAAGCCACAAACTTTTAGGCCAGTTGTTTCTTCCTTGGAGGAGTTTAACATAGGAAGTGATAAATACAGCCAAAATGCTGTTTTGTAAGGAGTGCTTGCTGTGAAGTGCATGGGTCTGCAGTCTAGGGAAGTTCCCGTTCCCTATGTGGACTGAAAATTAGATAGGTAGAGAAAGAGAAGAGAGATGAGAGTTATATGCCAAACAAATAGCTAAATTTAGAATGGGTCTCATTGTCCAATATTCGGGTTCTTAAAAGGGACAAGAAGAAATCATCCTTTACCTGCCCTTTAGAAGAGGAAATCTGGCCTGTGGATAGGTGGTGGAACAATAGGTTGAATAAAATAATCTAGGTTTCTATAATAAGCTAGGAAAGGCTGGTACAGAATTGATCACAGTACTTTCATGCCAAATAAGCCACTGAAAAGAAATACAGACTGGCCAATGCTGCACCTGCTTAAATTACACGTACTGAGAAGCAATTACTCAAACACCTTCAACTACTCTCTTAGCAAGAACTCTTGGCTGGTTCTTAACGGCAGCGGGTCGGGATTTTATGTCACCCTTTGTTGGTGTCAGCCCGTACCAGCCCCCCAGGCTGGTAGAGGTTGGGCCACACACCTCGTGTGATGGTCTCTCTCTTCAGCAGTTTTCTTTTCTTACTTAATTCTAATTGGTATTATCTATACCAGCTATATTGCCACTGCAATAAAGAGTCCCTGTAGTTTAAGTGCTGAGAAATAAAATCTTAGTCTGCATTCTAATTTAAAAATATCAACCTGATAACCCTGCATAGAGCTAATTTTAAACTCCTTTCGTCGCACCAGTGAAGATACATCTATAGCACATCTCAAACAGTGGCCTTTGCGAATATTTTATTTACATATACAACACATTTATTATTCTTTTGTGTGTAAATGGTTATGGTAAGGTATTTGCAAATACATTTCTATTTGCTTTTTCCAAATTTTACCTGCACGTATGTCCTTTATCTGGAATGAGAATGTAGCCCATTACCCTGCTGGGGAACAAAGTGAGACAGCGTATGGTAATTTTGTTTGAAATGTTGTTTTCATACGCAAGTAATAAGGTGACTTTTCCTACCTGGAAAGCATAAACTTTTACCATACTGCGGGATGGCATTAACATTATTTCCTAGTGATAATGTGAATTTTATGATAATGACTGCTGAGGTGCATCTATGTCACGCTTTGCAGGATTCTTAAAAAATACCTTTTGCTCTGTTGTCCTGACTTCCACCTTTCCAAAGACATTTTGTTATGCTTGATCCAGTTTTTCTTTTCCTCCAGCTCCAGAGTCTAGATCATACGGAACTTCAATAATTAGAGTCATTAAAAGGGCTGAGTAGTGTTTTCTTTCCGTTCATGTATAAATTGACAAAAAAGGTAGAAAACGTGGAAGGCAAATTACGGGAAGCTCAGCTTCTTTGCAGACATCAGTGGCAGCTGATAGACATTGCAAGTACTTTCAAAATGTTCCTCTTAAATACTTATTTAGTTGAAATAGTTATAATTTGTAAAAACACATTTCTTCTTTGAAGTCAGTTGGGTTACCAAGTTCTTTCACTAGGACAACCCTAAATTATAAAATTAAATCCTGGCCTTGATTAAATAAATGGTAAAATTCCCATTCATTTTAATGGGGCCAAGATTTCAGATATATACTATTTAGGAAGAAGAAAAGACATTTCAGGCTTTACCTACGCACCAGCCGAGTCAGTGCAGGGTTGTTTCTTACCATATATTTTCTAGACTTTACTTTCCAGGCTACTTTTAAACAGTGGGGTTTCCTTTACCATCCACGATACATTATTCCACAGCTCCATAGATCTTGTTCATGCTGGACTTTAAATCAGCTATCAAACACACACTAGTATCTTCAAAGGCTTCTGAAAAGGAATGGTTTACAAGGATGTTTTTTGCTTTGCCAGTATTATGATTTGTTATTCAACTTGTGGATTTTTAAGCAGACCCCTGTACTTAGTATTCATATTAATGGCCTTACTGTATTTAGCCGGATAAAAAACATTCAGCACGATGTATGTAATAGTTACATTTCTGTGATATACATACTTGGTAAAAGCTTTCTCATTTTCATCATTTAGACAGGTAGGATCTGGTAAATCATGTGCAGCACTCAGAACAGGATGACAATGTGGTAGGGGGTTGAAGAAAATAGCAGGCAACGGCCACAGGAGATTTTTTTTCTGAAAACCTTGCCCAAATGTTTAAATCCAAAAGAGGCTGAAAATTATATTATTTTTTTTTTCTTTTCCCATTTCCTCTTTTGTCAGACATACCAGTAAAAGGCTGTGCTTGCCTTGCTCGTTTCCTGCTCAGGCTGAACTCCCTGTTGTTACAGATCTGTTTTGCTTTTAACCACTTTGTCCTCAGCACCCGAAGCTCTGCACTTCCCAGAGCCCGGGGGGCCCCTGTGGCTTCCACGCGCTTGGCGACAGACCGAAACACCCAACTGGTCAAGTCCATTAAATACTGCTTGAAATTTACTTCTTATCTCTGCTTCCCAGTCTATCGCATGAAGATGTGAGAGTCTGTACTCAGGTCCCCGTGCCCCTGACTCGGAACCCACCCCCGGCAGCCGCTGAGCTCCGTGACGAAGGGTGCAGGGCACCCCGTGGTGTGGGGGCCAAAGCAGCGATAACACCCAAGGGCCAAATTCTGCTTTTGTAAGGAGGCAAGTTAACTTGACTTCACTGACTTAGTGCAGATTCACACCATTTCACATGAGACACAATTTGGCCCTCAGGTGGAGTTTCTTCACTTGAATCCCTTCGCTCTCTGCAGCATATCATGTACGTACATGGCTCCTTTACAGCTTTAGCTGTAGCAGCTTCAGAGCCCGAGTCGGTTCAGAATAAGAGATTTGCTGTTCATGATCTTTTTCTGGAGAGGAAAAAACCCAGCAGTTCGCTATGTGCGTAAACAGACCAAGGATGCCTGTTAGATGAGGGCAACAGTGATTTAGTGAACAGGATCAGCGGAGACGCACACCTCTTCCATCTCCTCGGTCTCCCCTAAGTTTTTATGTCATTTTCTGCTAACATATATTTTCATTACTTTTTTTTTTTAAAATTTAACACAAGCTTTGCTCAAGCTTAGCACATATAATCAGTGAGAATGGTGCGTTTTTCTGGGTTTTAAATTTACCTTCCTTGCTTGCCAGTCTTCTCCCCTAAATACAGAATTGCTTCTGCTGTTGTGCTCACGTGTATGCACACGCTTGCTCTGTTATTGTCTTGTATGTCCCACACACACTCATCCTCTTTAGTATCTCAGTTTTTATTCTGCAGCAGTAACCTTTCACAGGATTCCCTTTTACTCTGCAGTTGTGCTCTTTTAAAAAATAAAAAAAAAAGTGAAACAAAGAAAAAGAGAAAGCACCTTTAGCTTACCTTGGAGGCTCAGCCACCAGGAGTTCAGATGCGTGTCAAGAGAGAGAAAATTAAAATAATCAATAAATGTACTTTGCAATCCGATCAATGCCATTGGCGTTAATTTTCTTTTTCTCGCAAATGATAAGAATCATTTCACGTTCTCAGCTATTGGTTGCTTCCCATTAAAACACAAACGTAACACTGCTCCATACGGGGCTATTGAAAACACAACTCTGTTATTTTCCACATGCTTTCTAAAAAGCCTTATATTCCCTCGGCATATTACGCGTTACCTTATTTGTGCCAACCACATAAGTATTATGAATATCAGTGTTTTCCTCCAAACCTTAAAAATTCAAAGCCATAAGCAGTATTTCTGTGGCAAATCATTCTCACCTCATATTAATTGGTGATCTTTCTGCTGCTGTAATGATGCTGTTCCCCAACAGCCTGAATGTGTCCGGCCTTTCGCTGAGGTCATAACGACTGTTAAATGTGCCACATTTCCTCTGTCAATTTGGGAAAAAAAGTCAGATTATATATCAAGGCTTTACTTTGATGCATAACATTCTGTGAAACACACGTCACCAAAATAAACTCCGGTACCTGTCCCACGAGGAATGGGAACTCATAAATACGGAGTCAAAGGTAATTGGCCCCCACAAGCCCACAAATATCACTATTCAGCGCGTTACCTAGAGGTTTATGACTAAAGTTGTTGTTTTAATGGAAAGCCTTTCAAATTGGTCTTTAAAAAGATATGCTTCACCACTTTTATTAGTTGTTAATTCCATTTTTAACTACCTATTGTTGGTAATATCCTCTTAGCTTGAAAATACAATCTCTTTTCCTAGCGACTCTATCCATTTTTAGTTCATTGATTCACTGAGGGCTTTTTATCCACTGGATTTGTAAAGCAGCAGAAGTTAAAAGAAATTCTTAATTGTTTACCTCATTGTTTGTGCAATGGTATCAGCATTGACATCTGCAGGAGTATAAACAGATTTGAGGAGATTTTTTTCTTGTCCATTTACTGCGGGGAGCTGTGCGATGTTAAATTGATTTAAGTTTCCAAATGTGGGTCAGATAAACCGAAATAATCTTTCTTGAGTTAACATTCTTCTTTCTAGCTACTTATACATAGTTTTTGTTCTGATATTAAATGATGTCTGGAGGCTTCAAACAACATCAGATTCCCATATCACGAGAATCAGTGGCGAACCCTACAACGTGGGTTTGGGTTTTACTCTGCTGTGCGTTAAATCTGGGTCTTGCAATTGGTGTTGTGTTTTCCTCCAACCAGAACTTTTTTCTCCAGTGGCTGAATTTCGTTTTGAGTTTTGGATGTACTCAAACTGTTGGGGATTTTGTGGAATCCTTTCAAGGACAGACAGATGTGTGTGGCAGTCAGAGTCCTCCAACCTCACGTGGACCCAGCTCCGTGACAGAGCTGCCGTGAGGAAGCAGGGACAAGGTACAGTTTGTAGGTCTTACATATCTGATGGCTGTTTCAGGTATAAACATGATAGATGCTTGGAAGCTGCCCTGTATTCTCTGCCAATACAGAAGTGAATAATTAATTAGTTTCGCAGACATTGAGAAGCTTCTCTGAATTCCTGTTCCAGTCTTATCTCCGATTTGGATACCTACGGCTGCACTTTTCTAATATAAACGAGCAGCAAAGGTTTGGTGTTCGGACTAGTGTGAACATCATTAGCGTAGGGCCTTCCTACTCGTTACTTACTGCTCAGCTTTCTGGGGTTGGGGAGTTTGGGTTCAGCCAAACCCCGACAGTAGTCCTTCCTCCTGAAGGTACAGCGCCATATGGTTTTTCTCTTTGCGTTTCGTTTGGCGATACGTAGGAACATTTCATTTACTTTCTGTAATGTCTAAAACGTTAAAAGAAAAGCTTTGGGGTGCAATATGAGACTGACAAAGATAATTACAGTTTTAAAGCCTTAAGAGGTTTCATGCATCATATAAAATTTTACATTCCACCACCAATTTAAATCAATTACAATCTTTAAATCTATAATTGTGCTATTTAAAGCATTTTAAAGGGCACAATGCATGTGGTATTTCGCTGTGTGTTCCAAAGTATTTTCACAACAGATCTATTTATTGTGTGAAAGCATCTAGAGGCTATTAAAAGATGATCAGAGGCATTATTAACTCTTTAGTCTGTCTCCTTAATGCAAGAAGTAGATATGCTTAAGCATTATTTATCACTTAGTCTCAGTTGTGCTAAATTTCTCAGCCTTTAGTCACAATAATTGTAACGAAGCTTGGAATAGATCATGCAGAGTGTCCTCGTAATGCTAAACCAATGACTTCTTTGTGCTTGGGTGAGCATGCATTCTCTTTCATATTACAACAAGGCAAAGAAACAGAAGACTTTTCTAATTTATTCTTTTCATGCCAGATCTAGATCACTGCACAGGTAGGGATGCTGCTCTTTAGTTTTCATGCAAAGCCCTTTTTCTCACTCTGCACTTAGTTTATATCAAAGGATTTCAGCACCCTCTTTAAGCTACTTTATTACTACTTAACCAATCGTCTTTCAAAATCCCAAACCAGAAGTTTCAAATTAATACAGTTTTGGTGAGCCTTACCATTTTTTTTCTAATGGAAATTCTAACATCTGATGTTTCCAAATTTGTAAGTAAATTGAATGTTTTCCATAAAATTGAATTTCTGAACATCTTTTCCCTACAGTTTGTTCCATCGAGACTTTTAACTTCACAAAAATAGGGAAGCAGAAGTGAAGGACTGTAAGTCAGTTAAACTGTAATTTTTCTTTTAAAATATTGATAGCATGTTCAGGGGACTCCGTATTTCCAGTAATTCTAGCAACAAATCTTAACTGCCCAAGTGGTCATTTTACATCCTCAGTATTTAACACAAAACAAAACAACCACACAAAAAAAAACCCAACAACCAAAAAAAAAAACCCCACAAACAAACAAAAAACCCAGAAACAAAACCAACCAACCAACAAAAGAAACCAATAGCCACGGTCTTTCATTAGCAATTACTGCTGGTGAAAATCTTGAGATTCCCATGTACACATCTGTGCAGCTCAGATGGTGCTTAGGGGAAGATGATGGGAATAAAATATACCTCAAATAGTCAAATTTTGGGGAGGGTTCGGGGGCAGGAAGCTGCATGTTGGTTTTCAAACATAATTTTAAGTGGTACTTTTCTTGCTCTCTAAGAAAATGCCAGTCTTTCATTTTTACAGAGAATATCCATTATTATAGAAACAGAAACGATTTCTCGAGCTGTTGAATGAGCGGACACAACCTGGGTGTCTCTTATCACCGCAGAGCTATGGGTAAAGTGCCTCTGCTGTGCAGGGAGGGCTGCTTTGGGAAGATCCTTTTTTACATTAATTCAAAACCCAAATAGCCCATAGCACTAACAGCAAAAACTGTTTTTCCTCTTAGAGCGACTCAGATACACCAGTTCACACATTCCCCTGGGAACCAGCAGGGATGAAAGCATTTGTTTCTTAAAGAATAGGCAATATTTTCAGTGTTTCTCAAAAATATATTTTAAAAAAAAAAAAAGCCAAAGCCGCCCCTCCGCTCTGCCTGCTCCCACGAAAGGGTTGGCTTGTCCACAGCTAGCGGCCTCGAGTTGTAAATTCTGATCATCTGCCTTAGACGTCCTGCGTAATTTGGAGATCACCTGATGCAAGTTGATTATATGCAATGCTGAAACAGTAATTCCTGAGCTCATAGAGGCCCAGATCACATTGATCATTCCACAGTCGCTACCAGGTATTCATACATGGAGTCAGTGCCCAACACACACCTACACAAATAAATTTCCTCTGCAGTTTTGCTGGCGGTGATGTTCTGCTTCAGGTTTCTCTCCTATGCAGAACAATAACCTGCGCAGCGCTGCGCACCACGGGGAGGGAACCGAGCTCCAGTGCTGAGAGCAGCAGTTCGGAAGTGTTAAGGACAGGCAGCCTCATCCCGTCATCCTTGAAGGTAGCGCCAACGCCGTCCTTGCCTTCGGAGGGAACAGGACACAAACCCTGTTTCATAAGCATTAGTGTCACTGGAATTAATTGTCCCAAGTACTGAGATAACTGCGCAAGACCTCTCTGCCCAGCAGAGGCGAAGCTGGACACAGCACCTTTTTTCAGAGAGTTTCCTAGGGGAGCATTCGGTGGGGGAAGTCGTTTGAAACCGTCCCCTTGGCTGCTGTTTAGTACCGAGGGGGGGCACTTTGTTTGTGTTCCAACATTTCCAGCACTGCTAGCGTGGAAGGCGCATAGCGGGGGGGGGGGGGGGGGGTTCCAAAACGCGG